>SNQN01000265.1:24309-47230 GCA_008642245.1 Bassia scoparia
TAATGTCTATGAATGGCACTTGAGGCTTTCTTCAAGGAAAAGGCCTTCCTCAAATCATTTATGAGACTTTATGTGCTTGATTCAAAGGTGTAAACAGGATGCCATCCCAATTTATCACTTCAAATACTCAAACAAGTTTTGTGGCGGGAAGACAAATCACTGACAATATAGTGATTGTCCAAGAAATCATTCATACCATGCGACAAAAGAAAGGGGCTCATGGATATATGGCAATCAAGATCGATTTTGAGAAGGCCTATGATCGCTTGAGATGAGATTTTATTCGAGAAACTTTATGTGAGATGCATTTTCCACAGCCGATGATTGATGTGATAATGGAGTGTGTCACTAGCTCTTCTCTTCGCATTCTCTGGAATGGGGAACCTATTGCTTCCTTCACTCCTTCTCGTGGGGTTCGTCAAGGTGATCCTTTATCCTCGTATCTTTTTGTTTTATGTATGGAAAGGTTAAATCAAGTGGAGGAAGCAATTGTGGATGAGAAATGGAAACCAATTCGAGCAAGTCGTAGGGGACCTTTACTCTCAAATCTCTTTTTTGCGYARGATATTATGCTTTTTGTAGAAGCCTCGGTTGAGCAAGCCCATGTTATAATGAGTTGTTTAAATAGGTTTTGCATGGCTTCAGGTCAAAAAATTAGCCATGCAAAATCTACAGTTTACTTCTCTAATAAATGGAAGCTACTGATGACCTTGGCCTTTACTTGGGAATGCCAACTCTAACTAGTAGAATCACTCGAGCTACTTTTACCCATTTATGTGAAAAGGTGGACCGTTGTTTAGTGGGATGGAAATCAAAATATCTTTACCTAGCATAGAAGGAAGAATGACCTTAGCCAAATCAACTCTCTCCACACTTGGATACTACTCAATGCAATCAGCAAAAATCCCAAGAGCAGTATGTGATGACGTTGATCGCAAAACTAGAAGGTTTATTTGGGGTGGTAATGAAGAATAACGAGCTATGCACCTTCTATCTTGGGATACACTTCGGAAACCTCAATCACAAGGTGGCATTGGTATTCGTTCTTCAAGGCAATCGAAAGCGACTTTCTTGACGAAACTTGGATGGCGAGTCCTAACTGAACCAACTACTCTTTGGTCGAGGGTCTCAAGACATAAATACTGCCAAGGGCACTGTGACATTGATATGTTCAAGCCAACTTCAAAGATGTCCAATGTGTGGCGTGGAATCACTGAGAATGCTTCAATTCTACAACAAGGGACTGCCACGACTATTGGTAATGGTCAACGGACCTTATTTTGAGATCACATTTGGGCAGTAGACAAACCATTAAGGGACTACTGTATAAGCCAGGTTCCAGAGGAGATTGATGGGGCTACTGTTGAGGAAATGTGGACCGAGGGCATTGGGTGGAAATGGGATCTTTTTGGGGAATTCCTTCCGTCGAATATCCTTAAACAAATTGGCTCACATGAGCTCTCCATGGATCCCTGAATATTTGGGGACTTATTCTATTGGAAAGGTAGTACATTGGTGGTTTCAATTAAATACACAATGAAGTTGATTCGACATGATGATGATGATGATATAATAAGCCCAATTATTAATTGGGATGTGGTTTGGACAACTCCCCCTCAACAGCGTGTTAGAGCATTCTTATGGCTTGCTCTTATGATCATCTACCGTGCAATGTTAACAAAACGAAGAGACATTTACAAGTCGACCCAAGATGTACTCGATGTCATGAACATGAAGAAACCTTGGTCCATCTCCTTCGTGATTGTGTGACTGCTCGTAATGTTTGGAAAACGATTGGAGGTCCAGCAAGCTATGCCCAATTTTATCAGCCTGACATTCAAACATGGCTCATGGAAAACTTGCAAGCTAAAGGTGATAATTATTCTTCTACTTGGCCTACCAAATTTGGTGTGATTCTCTGTTGGATTGGCGTGGCGTAACATGGTTGTCATGGACAACCCGATGATATCCCTAGTGGATTAATCTCCTTTTTAAATTTAAAAATTGAGGAGCACTCTTCTACCTTTTATTTCAAAGGTATACGTCTTTGCCTATCTCGAGGACCTAGAGGAGAAAGTCTTATTCGTTGGCACTTTCCTCCATCTCAATGTGTGGTTTAAACACGGATGGGGCTGCAAAGGGGTTGTCCTGAGAGGCGGGGTGGAGGTGGTGTTCTCGTGATAGCAACGGGGTGTTCCTCCAAGCTTTTACAGCTAACTATGGCATTTGTACAGCTTACAAGGCTAAATGCGGGCAGTATTCATGGTCTACAATTGGCCTGTAATATGGATACGCAAGCTGATGATTCAAATGGATAATCAAGCATGTGTGAAGGTCCTTAACAATCCCGAGTACCAGGGTGGAGAATGTTTCAACATGTTTCTTCAAAGTCGTGCTATAATGCGAGGATTTGGTGATAATGTATGTGTCCTCATTGCTTCAGGGAAGGTACCGTGCTGCAGACTATCTAGCTATTTGGCGTTAAACAAGCTGCAACTTTGATGTATCTGGATAATCCTCCAAGTGGTTGGTGAAGATATTACATGAAGACTTACAGGGGGTGGCTTGGCCACGCATGACTTCCTTGTAGTTTTATTTTTGTTTTCTGTTTGGGGTTGTTTTGCCCCTCTTTTGCGCACAAAAAAATCCATATAGGATATGGATCACGGTAAAACTTAGGTCATCTTAACCAAATGGGTCAATACGGATTTGATCTAGTAAAGTTGAAAAAAAAAACTCTACCAAGTAGAGTTCAATCTCAACCGTACATTCCCAATTAAGGGTTAAAGATTTGTTGAAAAAAGATAAAAATAAGATATGATTTTTTGGGGAAAAGTTAAGTAGATTTTTCAGAAAAAATATATGAACCATGAAATCAATGATTGAGATTGTTTGAACTCTACTTGGTAGAGTTTTTTTCAACTCTACTGGATCCAATCCGTCAAATACTAAACAATTTAAAAGTTGTGTTTGAGATATGAACAACGTTTTCTGATCCAATTCTCACTTCAATTCTCGATTCAACAGTAAATATGGATCTCAATTCCTCATACCCATTCTCTGCTTTACATCTCAAAGCAACAGCCTTTACACAAATCAGAGAACTCCCAATTTCAGCAGCAGAAATCAAATCCCAAATGTATATTTTTAACTCAACTTCAAGGTTAGTTGTTTTTTTTAATTGCATTACCCTTTACTTACTACTGTAATTAGAAGCTCAGTTAAATAATTAGACTTCAACAAGTTGTTTACAAAGTCACACCAACTTTTCAGTTTAATCAACATTTCACAACTATTCTGTAGTTTAACTGCTGTCACATCACTCACTATTATTAAACATTATAATTCATGAAAGTAAACAAATTTTTTTTTGGATTTGAAAAATGTGCGCTCCAACGTTCGAAGTTGAATTTCATCCCCGTGAATTATATTTCGATCAAACGGTCAAATGACAATTTGTTCATATTTCCATGTGAACTAAATTAAATCCACCACCTTTTCATTCAAAAAAAGTTGCGAGCTTTTTTTTTGGTTCAAGTCTTTCAAATATGATTGATTCTACCTTTTTTCTCCCCCTCTTATAAATATCCGACCAAATTGCTCATTATTCATATTCCTCATTCTTTGCATTTTCATTTGATTACCAAATTCTTCATTCCCTCATCATTGTACCTTGTAGTCTACGTGAATCAAGATTATCAACAACAACAACAACAACAACAACAACCCATGTTGTTTTTTGCTTTACAGCCTTTCTCTCTTTTATTCCTTTCCTTTTTCAAAACTTCCAAAAACTAACTAACTTGCCACACTTGCAAAAATACAATCTTTTGTTTCTGTATTTGCTGATTTTCAGAATCTGATTAGAACCCACTTCACAAAATGCAGAGTCTGAGATGGTTTCTGAAGTTCCTGCTTATTTGTTCAGTCTGTGTTCAGCTTTCAAAATCTGACACAGTGAACTCAGGTTGTAATGCAGCTGATAGAGCTGCACTTCTGAGCTTCYGGGCTAAGATTACAAGGGATWCGACCGGTGTACTCGAGTCGTGGACCGGTGCCGATTGCTGCGGAGGGAGCTGGGAAGGTGTTCAGTGCAATCCTTCCACAGGAAGAGTTACTTCCTTGGTGCTGCAGAAATCTTCTGACAGTGATACTGATACTGGTGCTGCTGATGATATATTTATGGTGGGCACACTGTCACCTGCATTAGGTAACTTACAATTCCTTGAAATACTGGTGATTAGTGGAATGAAGCACATTACAGGAAACATTCCTGATTCTATAACCAAATTAGGACACTTAACTCAGCTTGTCCTAGAGGGGAACTCACTTGTAGGACCTATCCCACCGAGCATCGGCCGTTTGCCGTCCCTCCAAACCCTTGTGTTAGATGGCAACCGCCTTCGGGGTCAAATCCCGGCTAGCATAGGAAATTTGAAAGGCCTCCTTCAGCTTAATTTAGGGAAAAACTTCCTAGCTGGTACTATCCCACCTTCTTTTAAAAGCCTTCAGAGCCTGCAGTTTCTTGACCTCAGCAAAAACTTGCTGTCCGGGGTGATCCCTGAATTTATAGGGCAGTTTCATAATCTGTCATTTGTTGATCTTTCTCATAACCATCTTTCTGGTGTGATACCATTGTCATTGTGCAGTCTTCCTGCGCTTTCCGATGTTTCACTGAGTGACAACCAACTTACAGGAAGAATTCCTGAGCAAATTGTTGGCCTYAAGTCTCTCACCAGTCTGTCCCTTAGTAATAATCATCTGTCAGGTCCAATCCCTGAGTCTCTTGCTAGAATTCAGAATTTGTGGTTCCTGAATTTGTCAAGAAATGCACTCTCAAATCCTTTGCCAAGTACCCTTGCCAAAGGATTGCCTTCTTTGTTGTCCATTGACCTGTCCTACAACAATCTCAGTTTAGGGACCCAGATAGTGTTGTGTGATCACGGTTGCGTTTTGTCACACAATTGTAGTTTGCAGGTAGAGATTGCTGGCTGTTCAAAAAAAATTGTAGAATTTTGAACAAGTGGGGCAGCAAAGGAGTGCGAGTGATCAACTAAGGCCAAGGACAATAATGGTCCATTGAATCACTTTCAGTTGGGATTGGCGTTCTGAGGCTTTCATATTGTGGTGTGACTTAGCTTTAATAGGGAATTGAGGTTTGGCCACGGCATATTCCTTATAGGACTGTTATACGCTACGGGAGAAGCAAGGGGTTTAAGGCCAGGCATGTCATTTTACATAACTGAATGTTCAGAAAGCGATATAAAGCTTAAGGATGCATGGGTCGCACGGTCCGAAAATTGTAGGGTAACATACATAGTTTGAGGCGTTGTTCTAGAGAGATCACGTTAATTCAGGCGACATGTACGAGAGTTCAGATTAATGGACCTTAGACGAGTCCGACTGCCTCCGCAAGTGACTTAGGTTGAGAAAGACTAGGAGGTGTTCTTTTATTTAGGCTTTGCGTAAGTCAGGAAATTTCTCGAGACGTTGTATTGATGTTTGTTTTCGAAGGATTCTGAAAATATAGTTTGCAGTCAGACAATCCATCACTGTTTTAATGGTGAACTTTCGTCTAAAAACCGCATCTGGACATTAATTTGAACGCCTCTCGGGAGGGGAGTGCTCTGGAAAGTACCACGGGGATTTCAGCGTATTTGATATTACTTGCGTAGTAGGATAAGGTATTGCGGCGTCTGGAATTTGGTAAGAGAACAGACTCAAGATACTTCGTTCTCGCAGTCCTCAATTGTGAAGAACGGGGTATATTTTAACTCATCGTCTTTATTGTACTATTTGTGTGCGTATTAATTTCATAAGAAGTACATATTTTGTGCTTCGGTCGTAATCATTAAGGGGCTTCATCATGTGGAAACTACGTCTCTAAATTTTAAGGAAGTATTCGTACAAAGAGTCCGTCGTAGTGATTCACGACTTGAACTACTAACAGACGGTTTGGGTAGGTCCTGGGATACTCGAGTGGGTTTACAGTGAGGGTGATTCAACGTTTGTAACTTTTAAATACATTCTGATGTACAATACAGGATTGTAAATATTTCTTTGCCGTGGTCCGTCTAGCTTCGGTCGGTGGCGACATTTTATTATATCTGCTCAGCACGTTAGAGATATACAATTATAGTCAATCTACTCACCAAGCGAGTACGCACGGAAAACAATGAGTTTAACGCATTAATGATATGTATTAGCCGCCCGTCATCTCCACTGTCATCTTTCTCGTTCGTCAAGAGCGGAATAATACGTTCAATTTTCGTTTTGATCAGCAAATTCATAATGGCAATGTTTTTTCAGTCGTGCTTTTTTTCGGTTTCTCCAAGTCATTTATTTGTATACATTTTTTCTCGTGCTTTTACGCATCCATCTACAAAGATTTTACACCGAAACGTTTTAACTGTTTTGATTTGCTCAGGTATCCAGCATAAATACTATTATGCCTCTTTGTAGATTAAGTGGGTGAAGATTGCATTTGTAAGCCTACTTATCGAGATATACCAGAGAATGTGAAAAATGACATTTTGAGAATTGAACAATGAAATAATTATCTTACGAGAAAAGGTTATACCGATTTTAAGACTTTACAAAGAAAGCTGTTTACTGGGTTTGATGTGTGTTTTGCTTTCTAGATACTGGCGGCTGGATTAGATACCGGTCCATCTCGGATACTAGTAAGTATTACAGACTTCATTAGCATTATGTCTAAATCAAAATCAAAATTAGGCGATGCACACTCAAAGACGGAACAATTTTGATAAAGCACGTGGGATAACACAGTAATAGGGTTTTTTTTGGGTGAGTTAAATTACTCAGAAGTAACATGTAATCATCCTTTTCTCTAGTGCCTTAGTAGTTTTGATAAACATGCGTGCATTCTTTCGGAAGAGATGACATAGCGATGATTGCATGGACTTTCGAAAATATTTAGTAAGCGAATGTGGTTAGTGTTGAGGTTAGGATTATTGTGTGATGTGGTTACTTATGATATATGAAAAGTCGTAGAGGTGAACACCGGATTGTGGTAACATTCTACCTGGAAGCACGATGTATCATGAACGGCAGTGACAATGGTGAGAAATTTTAGTTGGTAGTCGGACAGGCTACTTGTTTGAATGCGGGTGGCAACTTGTCTTTCACTAGGAGGCATCGTGAATGTGTGTGTCAAAGGGGTCTCGAACTGGAGGCAATCAATCAAGGGATAGACAGACATGGACGAGCAGCTGAATCGATGGAGGGGGATGTAGGGTGAATCCAAGGGCACCACATAAACGTAGCAAGGGCAGAGGAGAAAAACAGACCCTTGGTAGCGTAGCGGCATGGCGGCAAGATGTAGCAAACGTTAATATTAGGCGAACGTATAGTGGCTAAGGCTGGGGGGGCGGTAGTAGTACTTACGGCGCTTACATGAAACACGGTTGAGCCGACGAATAAATGTCGTCAAATCAAGCTGAAAAGCACAACTCTCCGAGTACGGAAATGAGGGGGGCTGAGGCGCAGATAGGGACGCGTTTATTTAGATTGAATTCGAGAGAGTAATTCTAAAGCTCACGCGAATAATAGACGAAAATATTTCATTGAGACGTAAAGCTATAGGCTGTAATGAGAACTTGGAAATGAAGACTTAGGGAAGACAAAGTGAAGGGTGTAAGTGGGTGAACGGTTACAGCCTCGGAATAGATAGTCATTTCTGTTCAGAATGGCTTACTAAGTTCCGAATCTTTCTAGGTTCATATTATCAACCACATACAGAGAATTCCAGGGGAGTCGGTTAAATATTGATTAAGTCCCTCCGTCTCAGATTCTCAGCGTTATATACCTGGACACAATATGAGTGTAGGGAAGGTACACGTTTTGATGTTCTAATATTACGCCTTTCTCAAGCAAAGCGAGACGATATGAGGGCATTATGTTAGAATATTGAACTTATTTGGAATATCACACTATCATGATTTCATCTCTTCGTAGACTTGCGTGATGCGATAGACAATCGGGTATATGCCCAAGTTCCTTTGATGATTCGTACCATCTGTTATGTATCTGGTAGGAGCGTTCTGCGTAGGCAGTTAGGCAGGGATTTTTCGTTGTTTCAGACTAGTTCCATTCCTTTTTCGTTTTTTGATATTAGGTCGTTTTACGTTAGTTAGAAGGACCATACCTTAGGGACTCCCCCATCCAATTATTCAGTTTGCTCTGCTCGCTCCAAGTCAACTAGGCATGAAAAGCTTACGGACAAGGGGCTTACTTTGAACTGGGTCTAGATTTCGATCAAGCGTGTTTCCGAAGTATATTCTCCTTGTGCTGCGCGATAAGTTGTATCATAGTCGGCATCAGTCTGAGGTTATGTCAATAGGTTTCCAATTCTGCTTTTGCAGGAAGACTATCAGGGGGATCTAAGAGCTGATTTATCTATTATGATGGCGAGGGATGGCTTTTCTGGGTGTGAGCTTGTGGTCGTCTTCAATTGGGTGTGTATTCGTTTTTTCCAGGGTGGTATATTGTCTTAATAGCTTTGTTCACAATGGACGAGGGGAATAATACATTTATTCATGCCTGTCGATTTGATCTAAGGCCTTATCTTCTATTTGGCCTGGTATCTCCGCTCATGATGGCCTTATGTGTGGGGGAGAAGGGAGTTCTCGCGCGATACAAAATATAGAGTATTGAGTAAAGGAATAAGGAATGCATATAGCAACCATTTCCACAGGAAGAGCATTTTATAGTTCAGTTAAAGGGCAATGTGTGGACAGTTAAAACATGTAACGGTTAGCCAGGCGAGAAATACAGAAAAGTGACGGAGGAATGCTCAGTTTACAGATGAGATTTGTTGAATCAACCGTCGACAAGAGCGTTGTTGTGAAGGTTTTATCGTGAAAACTTGGATTATTTTGGTGGCTGAGACAAATATAGTAATTATATAGCGTTGTTAATGACGCCCTTTTTGCTTCGATTAGGGTTCGGAAGATATCGCATTTATCGGAATCCGTTAGAGCATTTTTTTAACTCGAGTTAGATTTCGGTTCTTGACGTTCAAAGCATTCTTTCTCGTACGTTCTACATGAGTACGCAATATCGTGCTGATACGAAGCGCGTTAGTAGAACTACTCCTTATATTTGGGGATCTTTTAATATCCGAAATTTTCAAATCGATTTTGGTGTGGGATAATCGTCTCCCAAGGTTTTTAACCATTATTAGGGAAGACACAAAACAAGAGGCTTTTTTTCTAGGCGTTTGTCTGTCAATGATTCCAGATTTAACGTGTTGAAATTCTCATTTACTCTATTCGCAGAGTTCATTTTCAGTTATATCAGATGGTTGTACGAATGCAAGATAATGGACACGCTGAAGGGGCGGTACATCAAAGAAACTCTTATAGGAACACAAAAATATCAATGAAGAAGGTTACTATAGAATGAGAAAATTTTAATGAATTAAAAGTATAAAATATTAGTTGGTACGGAGCATTATATCTAAATCAATTTTCAGGCTTAATAACATATAATTTAGTCGTAACAATTCTTAGGAAGTGGTTTTTTTGTAAAGAATGGAGGCCAAATAGGTTGAAGTCGATGCTGTGGAAACGGAGGGGCCCGTAGGCAAGTGTGGGACAAGGTTCAAGATACAGAGTCTATATATACTTCGCGAGAAATGATCATAAACGCATGTGTCTTTGGATTCGGGGCTTTGTTAATTACTTCATGAATGGAAGTTATTATTGAAAGGTGACCAACTCACATATTTGTCTTGGCTTATTTATTTTGAACTATTACTGGGGGGGTGATTTAATATAAAATCATTCATATAAATTTTTCAATTGATTCAACTCGTTTAAGACTAAAAATTGCCAAATGGGTATTCTCCTAACAAGTCTCTGACAAACGAGTAAGGGTGGTCACAGGATTGGATAAAGTATTTCATAAGGATTCTGGCTCTCGGTTCATCACAATTGTGGTGTAATCCGGTACATCTCTTTAATACTACTTCTCTTGTGGCACGTCCAACAAGATAGGGATGAGAAGCTTGTTAAATAGGTACCCCTTACGGTTATTGAATAGTCGGAGTGTAGCTGAGTTTCACAAATGAAGCGGTGTTAAAGGTTGCCTATAGCGTCCGTAACTCCCCATGATGTAAATCTCACGTCATAACTGAGGTAAAGATACAAGTGAGCATTCACACCATAAGTTCATTTTGTTTCATCTTACAAATGATTGTAACATCAACACATGACAATTGTTCAGATTATTGAATTTTATGTTATACATGAGCTCAACAACGACAAGGCTATTATGCTACACACTACTGCTGAGTACTTCCGTGTGTCATCATAATGAAGGTCCATAGTCCGCTAAGAAGCTAGCTGCCAGACAGGTTTAACTTTAGACAAGAAATCACTTTTACCAATAAACGTCTGAAATGTTGTCTTTTTCCTTAAAACAGGTTATTAGAGGAAGCTGTATAGGACTCAGATGTAGCGTCATTCCATGAATCTTTCTGTGTTCTCGTAAACTGAATAACAGTATCATAAAAAGGAAACAAAGAATAAGGAGGATTCCAAAATCTGATACTCCACCAACTAAGGACGTCGGTGTACAGCATTTATCGCTACCATCGCTCAAATGGGACTAGCAGACCCACCGGAATCACAAATCAAAGATCGGAAGGTACCGAGTAGAAAGAGCTCTCGGGAGGATGTTAACAACCTGCTCATCAGCTGAATCAATAACTAGAGTTGGACTTGGATCACTGCGCTAATAAAGGTTCTATTTGTCACAGGATCATTATGTACGGCTTGTAATTTCGAGTGTAAATGTCAAATGTTATACGTAAAGCCGGTATGAGCTCTATCTTAATCACTGTAAGTGGTTTGGGATTGCAAAAGTCCCATGGTTTGAAAAGGTAACTCGTGAATAGTTAACTCAACTTTGGCTAAATGACTTAAGTATTGCAATTTGGCTGGATAGGCACAGCCGCAACAGGAATATAATATATACTCCTAACTCTCGTCAACACTTCCCCTCTGTACCCGTATTTAAGAATGTTACACGTTTTGGGGCTTTTGGACCATTGTAGGGACATCCTCGCGAAACAGGAGGTCCACTCATACCCGATACGAAATTAATTCCCATGTAGAAGGGAGAGGGAGTGAGATTCGGCCACCTGATCCGTGACTTTGTGTCACGCTGGCCTCTGAAGGTTCATCAAAAAATTAATGTCTCATATCGGATTTCTCGAATACAGTGCTAAGCAGATGCGAAGCTTGACTTACTTAAAGGCTTCCTTGTAGGCTTGACGGTGGGTCGTGGCAATGGAAGATCTTCTACACAGAGCAAGCTTGCACATGTTATCGACAATAAGAAAAGATGGACAACTATCACTTTTATGTGCATAATTCTTGATTAGTTGATACCAAAACAGCTCCTCCTGCCTGCCTGATGCCTGGTCGGCCTATCAACCCCGTACTACATGTTAGACTACCTATGGTGACTGTGATGTGACACTTACGAGGACGGTTCTACCAACATGTATTCGTATAACAGACTCTCCTAGGCTTTAGCCCGCTCGCAACTCGCCTTCAACTTGCGATTGAATTCCTTCAAGTTGGCCAGTGAACGTTTCCAAGCCACGCACCCTACACATCTTCCTCAATCCTTACAGTAACAAACAATAGTGCAGTCTGCAGATTACTATAAGATCCCTAACTCTGCATTGTTTGTACAACTCCAACTCACCCAGCATCTTGAATATGATTCTCCAATTCCACAGGCAAAAGGGCATGAACGACATGTCTCTGCAAACACCCCACATGCAATCTGACACACAACTTAATCATCGATCCCCTCTGCCGTACTGATCTCTACTGTACTATCAATCAGATGGCTATGTAGGGGTCCTATCCTCCAATACAACTGTTCGAGCCAAAGAGAACCATACATACCAATGCACAACTTTCGGGGCATCTGAGTTCTACATTAATAATTTAAATATAAGCATTCCAAAAAGAATTCATCACACACATACACTACTTAAAGACTCCCTTGAGAGACCCTCTAGTTTCTGTTCCTCCAATTGCATAATCAAAAAAATAAGCAGATACGCTAGTAGCAACCCACAGTATTAGGGTACAAACAACAAATCACACTAACTATTGTAGACTAAAGTACCGTAAGAGAGAAGGGGGCAATAACCCCCGAGGAAATAGATCAAATCAAGTGTTGAAGCTAAGAAATTATCAAACGTAGCACGACAAACCAAAAAAAAAAGAGTTAAACAAACTACAATTAGGTAACTTTCAGATCCTCATTGAATCACACTCAGCCAATTTTGGTGTTTCAACATTGCAATCCAGAGTCAGAAACCACTTCAGAATATAGAAAGCAGCAACACATGGACGTCAAGCAAACTATTACAACTAAAGTAATGAAGTCATTATATGTACTCCATGCTAATAGTAGTTACCTAGATTAGACTTGGTTAGGACTTTATTTGAGCACTCGCTAAATTATTTCAAAGTTAAGTCAGGCCGAAGAGGCTGTATCGGAAACCTAAAAGAGACTACTAGCTTAGTAATACCGGCCAGTTAAAGATAAATGGAGCCTCTTTGGCATTGCCATCCGGCCATAGTCGTGGAAAAGAGGCGAGACGCCTCTACGGTGCACACCTGTGGGCGGACCGGTCGTACACTCCCAAGGCAACTACGAGCTTTTAATGAACAATTAAATATACCATTGGTAGCTGGAAATTACTGCAGCTGCTGGACAAGACTTGCCTCAATGGATCTCGTTAAGGGATTTTAGATTGTACTCCAATTCCAATTACCAGACTCTATGAGCCGGTAAATTGTTATTATTGTGTCTGCTGGCGTCCATTAGCATATATAGCTCTCTCCTTTTCAGGGATTGGGTTAATTGGCTCTTTCTCGCACATTGCTAAGACTCTGTACTGTAATACTATAGGTAACTTGCTATTAAATATGCTTCCATATATGTATATTATCTTTCCTCTACGTGGGCTAGTCGTCTAGAGGTGGATGATGCCGTTTTCTTCCATCGTCTTAGGTCCTAAAAGAGTATACATCTAAATCCCGAAACGGAATATCGCTGAAACTCGCTTCACTACTAATGATCTGTACTCCGCACAGAAGCTATACAATACAACACCATCTGATTTACTTGTATGTTCTAACAAACTTATATCCACATTTCCACCACAGAACAGTTAATAATACGTAGGAACCACTTATGCTCGTACCATTACCGACTCAGTTGAGTCAGCTGTTGGACCTCAGTCCTCAATGTCAGAAGAATATTCAATTAGGTACAGGAAGAGTTTGAATGAATTCTGACGACTGTCGCCCTCACAATCCTTGTGGCAGGCAACAACATCTCTATATCTGATAATGCTTCTTTGGGTTTTGGACAGTATGCATAAACAGGGCCACGTCGGTATGCTGCGATGTCCCGCGAGTTAATTCGTCAAACTAATGCCTATATTGTGATTTCACGAGTCGAGCTTCTGTGAAAAATGCAAGTTCCTGATTTCTACGCAAATTTTGAATAGCTTTTTAAGGCGTGTTGATCCATGCTATAAAATTAGTTTCTTCAGGGGGAAGATTGTGTGGTCGCATTGTCCCTTCTCCACAGAGTCGGGGTTGTTGCAAAATTTACCTATTTGTATTTTACGTTTTTAAAAACTACTTCACTGCAACATGGTCCCTTTTATTCCAAACCCCTGACAACAAATTTACAGATCACATTTTTTTTGGGCCTTACGCCGATAATGAGGATTACACAGACTCCTACAACCGATTAACAGTGCATTGGCACTTCCAAGAGCTTAGTCTTAAAGCGCTACCATTTCAACATCCAAATCTGAATGACAAGTATGATGTTAATGTACGGATTCAGTTTCAATTTCGCCTAGTTTCAGCTTTCCACGAAATACTTGTTCTGATATAGTTAGTTCTTCTTATTACTGTTTAGGTCACATGCATGGCTTAATCTTTGAGGCACACCATCAATGTCTAGCCACTCAACTTGATACTTCTTGCGGCATGTGTTTGGGTTCTTGATAGATGACAAGCGACAAGGTAGTGATTTCCCCTCGAGTAAGCGATTGGAATCTACTACATTTAATCAATCAGCATGGCAATACGCTGGAAGTTCCTATTCCTTTTCGCTAAGAGTAAGGAACCACGAAACTACAAAGGATCAATAACTTTTGTGCCTTCAGTTGATTTTTGTTACGTATAATGTGTTACACTATTATTTGTTGAGAAAGCACATGTTCTCTCGTTTTCCTTGCGTACGAACTCTTTGTTTCTACCTCTCTTTAATTATTTTGGTGGAGCTCTCTGTTGCCGGCTCTACTTGTTTTGCTTTTCCACACTTACAACTCATTCAGACAGCTTAGCGTAAAAGTATAGATTGGGTGAGTGCACGCTTTCACAACTTCATCACTACTAGCACTGCAACAAATTGTTTTTTTAGACAACTCATCCCTACGCTTGTCATCCAATAGATCTCTATAGTAACCCTTTACCATCACGTATCCTTTGATATCACTAGAAAAACCATCAAAAGTCGTGCCGTTGCTGTACCAAAGTGCAATAGAATCAATAGCACCCAACACAATTCTGCGGTCTATGGCTCGGATATGAGGTTTAAGATCTAGACTCTCAACTTGTGCTAGCTTCCTTCCTTAAGGAACGGCGCGCCAAAACCTTTCTCTGATACTAATTCGAATGTATAGAATGGTGTAATAATTGTCGGTTACTTCCCAGAAACAAAAGGCGGAGAACACAAACTTATAGCAGACAACCATACAATTCGTTAACGGTGTGGGTTCAACACAGGAAACGCTGATCAAAGGGTCTGAGCCATTCAAGTAGCACAACACAAGAGCTAACATTTGGCGGCGTGGGTATTTTTGAGGTTAAGGAAGCAAAAACAATGAATGCGGTAAGCTTGGTCAAACTGTATCTAGTGCAAGCGTAATTAGAGCAGACATTGTAAGACATCCAATAAGCTCCGGGATGGCGCTATACTCAGATTTTAACACCACAACCTATCAATACCAACTAAACTGCACATTTGTGGGTCTTAATGGCTCCAACGCTCCGTGAGGCTCAGGGCTGTTTACTGGTATGATTAACGAAAGCGCCGAAGCCTTTGAGCTCAGCTTTTCAAGCATAAGCTGCGGTTACCCAAGGACCGCATGATATAGAGTATATATATATTTTTTTATATGTTGATTTCAGTAAGACTGCTGTAATAATAGTCAGTAGTAACTCTCAATGTCATTATGACTATATATATGCCATCTGCTTCAAATGTCATATATATTACTTACTTCAATGTCATAGTAGTAGGTATGGAATTTATAGTGCGTCATAATTAGTGAATGATAGTAAATATCCAATGTTCAATGATTCCAGGTCGACGCAAACTGTATTAATCACATATCAAGCATTATGTCATCAACTAATATAAATTCAATGTTCATCTACTTACACGGAGGAAGAGCCCATGTACATTTCTCACACGAGATCACTAGTCAGATCCGACGGCCCAGATCAGGTAATCTCACAATGGAATTCAATATAGTTATGGTTAAAGGGTATATCGGTGACGAATCTTCTAAGATCATCAGTGTTCATTGGATTCACAAGTAGTACTCAATTACAAATGACTCGGTAAGAATGTAAACTTATCTAACTAATATTACTCAGAGATGCTCTGCCAGAAGCATACGCTGCGGTTAAATACAAGATGGAACCAAATTATTTATGGGCTACATTATTTCTAATCAAAATAATAGAAGAAACAAATTCTACTCCAAGAAATAGTATTGTCTCCTTTCTTACAGGGGAATAATTTGTCATGCTAGTGTCTGTGATAAAAAAGGGACACTATTACTATGAGCCATGAATCTGTACTCTACACTCGCCTAAGATCCTTTTGAACACAAGTCCAGACAAGTAACTCACGATACAAAAGAAGAGGTTTGTAGTACAAATATCAGTATACTGTGTGAATGTGAAGTGCAGTACAAGCTAAGCCCGATCAAAAAATTGTCTACGATATACCGTCTACAGAAGTTTCCGAAGGACAAAACTCGTCATGTAGACATGAAAAAACAAAATCAAGAAATCATGTACACAAGAAAAGATGATATTTTGAGAAGGTTATTGTGTAACTGATGTCAAAGATAAAAAACAAGAGTGTATAGAAAAAATTGAGTGGCAAATGAAGGGTCGGATTAAACTTAAAAAGGATCCATATGGCTGGAGCACGAAGGGAAATTTAAATCTCGAATAAAAACAATATTTCGTATAGAGCCCGGGATAATAATTAGAATCGTCTATAGAAAGATAGAATACTATTTGTTACTATACTTTCCCGGAAGGAAAGGGCCTAAACTTATGCAAACTCGTATTCTCGGTATACGAGTACGTGCTCTTATGTATAGGTCATACACGGTCTCAGTATTGCGAACTTCAGCTCGTCATTGTCTAAAGAAGAGAAATCGAAAAGTGATGAATATCGACAAAAGCACATTTTAATCGACAGATACGAATCTCCCACATTACAAGGCCCCGGGTAGATCGACGACAATTCGACTCGACGCTCGAATTGTCTTCCACTCGGAGCATAAACAGCACTCCATCGCGGAGTGCAAAGCCCACATGATCCTTACACGACCACTACTGGCTTCGTGGCCTACTTCCACGAGGGCCTTGCCTCAGCTCGTCGCAACAGGTCGACTTAAAAGTAATCATACTTACCCTAGATTAACGACTTCGTGCGTAAGAGCTCGGTGATAGACAATGTGGAAGCGCAATTACCTCAACCACTCTGAGCCTTTGCACATTATCCTCAATGCGACGATGCAATATTAAAGCTTTAAAAGGATAGCTTCACATATTAAGTTCTAAAATTAAGAAATTCAACTAAACAAGCGTGCATCAAATACCACAAAAAAAACTAGACCAAAGGTGATTAATAACCAGGAAAGATAAATTAAAATTGGATCTTCTGCGCAACACACCAAAAGATGGGATGTGGATTTCTGGACAATGGAATGCAGGCGGGAGACGAGGATACGTGGCAGTGCCGATCTGATAAGAGGAGTATGTGGTTAGCGCGAGATGGCAGGGGAGTGAAGGAGGAGAGAGTCGATAGAACCGCATACGCTAGAGAAAAGGAGAGGTAGAGAGAGACGTGGAAAAAGAGGCAGTGAGCTTAAAGGCGTGAAGAGGAGTGAGACTCTAGAGGTTACTGTGGTTAGGCGTGAAAGTAGGTGGGAAGAGAGTGACTGGGGATTATAATGTACAGGGTTTTGGGTTTTGATGACATTAAGACCAATATAGAGGAGGTAATGAGGGCTCTGCGGGGTAGCGTTTGGGTTAGCTTTTGTGTATGAAACGGTAGTAATTTCTATTTAGACAGAAGCGTTTCAACAACATGAGAAGCGCGATTTAGGCATTTTTAAAATAAGCAGCTTTCTTGATGGATACTCTGCGTTATAGGTGGTTCTTTTTCGCATTAATCAGTAGGATTAAGAATAAAGCTAGGTATGTTGTCTAAAAAACTCTGCAGCTTTGGTCTCATCATTAAGCTCGGTTTTCTTTGGGAGTGTGGGAGTCGCAGGCTTTTTTGAGGGCGAAAGCTTTGGGAGCGTTCAGCTTGAAGGATTATGTTTCTACTAGTAGATTTAGGACTCTGATGTTAGAAGGCAAGATTTGTTCTTAAAGGCACTATTAGATATATTCAGCGTATCTGTTATAACGGCACGCACGCTACGTTCTATTAGACGATCAATCGACTCGTAAAAATTTGTCTTAGATATAACATAATAGCTCAACCCTTTGATAAAATTTGAATTAGAGATTTCTGCACTTCATAATAAACTTTTCTGTTAGAGAGTTAAGTCTTCATAACTCTTTGTTGACATAATTGCATCTGTTGGAGTCATCAATTGAATACCGTGAAAAACTTGTTTTTTATTTAATGTTTCCTTTTCTTCAGTCTTGCATCGAATGCCACTATATCATAAATGATCTTTCTTGGATATATGGTTCTTCACTTTTTTTTACTCTTTTACTGTTTGTGTCGGTACTACTTGCTTTAGTTACCCAAGGGCTAGCTTTGGGTTTCTGTAGTCGTTACTCTCATATTGCTTCTCGGGATCTCTACACTGTTGTATATTTATGTTGGTGACACCTTGTTGTATGCTAATGTTGCCTCCCCTATACCCTCTATCTTTCTCAATTTCTTTATAGTGGTACCTCATTTTGGATTTAAGTTGTTTCTATTCATTTGGACCTCTGCTTCATGTCATTTTAAAAGCTTCCAATTTTCCAATTTTTTCTTTGGGTCTATTCCTCTTTCTTCTTCCTTTTTTTTTTTTTTCTTATTTTTACACTTTCCTTTATTGTTATTTTTAAGCTCATGTTACTATTGGTTTTTCTCATGTCATCCAGCCAGACTTGTGTAATTGGTCCTTGTTCATTATGTATCGTTTTCTACTTTTTTTCGTAATCTTATTTGATATCGCGCACGTGTGTTAGGATTTCTTTATGTTGAGTGGCTGAGTCATTATACCCTGATTCAATCTTTGACATTATTATTTTTAGAGAATGGACTGAATTTGTCGCGTATCACACCCACACACGCTCTCGTTATCTCTACACAAAAATGATAAAAATTGATATTAAGCTAAATCTTTTTGCAAATACACTAATGTTACTTAGGAGAATTATCAAATATGAGTAACAACAGATAATTGTATAGTGTACTAAGATTTTCGAGGAGATAGTTGGAAAGGTTATAAATATGGTCTCTCCGTTGACACTAAGGGCAATGAAGAGCTAGATTGGGCAGTTGATGCTATGTGAGCTTCAGTAGTGACACTCTTAAATTTACAATCTCAGGAGAGTAGAACTTATTTTATGTGCACAGCGATGCGTGTGCTATGTACCATGTGTTGAATATTGTCGTATATTCATTAAGGCAACTGATTATACATGATTATTAGTATCTTATATTAAGGGATTTTATATATTAAGTATAGTCAATTATGCGAACATTGCCAATTAATTAACTCACAAGTGTAATTATTGTTGTAAGGACATTATTGAATTTGTCGAATATGCAAATAATGGGCGCATAATATGTTTTTCAATTCAATTTGGGATTGAGGTACTGATTATCTATTGGATTTATCTTTGCTCATTCATTAGGATCGCGAAAATTGCATGTTTGTATTTGTGCGCATGTCTTTATTGTTAAGATGAATGGGGTGCCGGTGCTGTTCATGGGTTAGTTTAGGGGAGATCAATTCAGGTGGGGATTACTTTTAAAATCATTAGGTGTATAAATTTGGTCTTGTGTATGAAGGGTTTGATCACAGGTCTTTCTCCTTATTCTTATTAAGAAAGAGTTGATAGAAGTAGCGGGTGCTAGCCTGAGTTAATTGTGGGCGTCAACTAGGGTCGTTAAAGGGTGGAAGTTGGGCAATGGCAGGCATACACAGTATCCAAAAAGTTGCTAACTACGAATGGGCCAGGCTAGATACAAGTTTGGCTGTTGAATAATGTTGGTCTACTGGGCAAATTTATCTTATGATGACATATTAGGTATTGTCGGGACCACTCGATGTTGGTCAAAAGGAGTTGCTAATTGTCATCTATACACATCAATCCTATATGTGTCGCAATAGCAACAGCATCGTTATAGTGGGACTTTTAGTATATTCATTTATTGATATGGATTGCCAGTTAAGGTTGCATGTAACTTGGGACCTAAATCGATTCACTCTTAGACTAGACTATCAATAGGGATAAAATTAAGTAGGATCTCACTATTATATATTAATTCAATGAAGGGCCAATTAAAGCTATGATTGTAACTAAGAGAGAATGATCGTAGTGAGATTTTGGCGTTGCATTACCTGGGTTTTCCAACGTGCAGTAAAATTTACCTGTGGGCATCCGATGTAACCTATAATTTGTCAACTGCGTTAACGCGCATTTATTATTTGAATAATGCCTTAATTGGTATTGATTATTGGTGGTTCGCAATAATCTGACTGGTGGTGGGCGCTATTATCAGTTTGCTAATAAATTTGGCGCGCCTTATTTTGCAATTTAAATTTACACAATTTCAACCTTATATTTTTTGAACATATACCTGCATTGTTGAAAGCACCGGAGATCGCAATGCACCAGGTGCAGTGTACTCGAGAAATTTATACATAATACAGTTGTGAAGGGGCGTGCTTATATGTAAAGTTAAGGACACACATCATAAAAACACCTATGTATAAGTATATAGATAGACGGAGTACTGACTAGAGTAAATAATATAATGAGTGCATTATAATTATACGGAATCATTGTATCTGTCTTGTATAAACTATAACTACTACCCTTTACTTGAACATTTACATCTTTGTTCTTGAGTTGTATAAATTAAAGGCTTGTATACTAAACATATAGCTGAATTGTGTTTTTCATATAACGAATCAGACGTCTGGAAAGGACTTACTACCCGTTCAGAAGTTTTGGTTGTATGATCATAAGTAGGGGTTACTCTTGTCGTTCAAGATCTGTACGAAGTGCTAATTGAGAATTGTCTAACATCAATATTTGCGAGAAAACGGGTTTGTGGGAATGTATCAACATCAGCTTTTTTGTGGATCCAGTGAATTATTCATTTAGACGTTGTCGCTGTAGCCTATCTTGGAAAGGAAATCAGCGATAATCAACCTGATATGCCAGTGCATGAGACCAAGGACTGATATAAAATTACACAGGTTACAATACCTATTTATAGAATTGAGTGGAGTAAAATGGAACGATAATCTGTTATTCCGTTATCAATACATGTGAGTATATGATAAGTACTATTCAGTAGGAGAAAAGTTGGATTATAGCAACATTTCAAAGCACATAGAGTTGATATAGAGCTTTCCATGCCGATATGCGTCTAAGTTCTTATGGTAGCAATTGCATAAAAAATGAATATATAGTATCAGTCATGGGTCATTGTAATAACTGACAAATCTGTGATGGACACAATATTGCAAATCTAATATTTTGATTCATGACATGACAAACATAGTTAGATGGAGTAAATTGTTATTAGGTTAATGTTGCAATATAAGTTGTTCCGGGAAGCAAAATTTCATGATTATCACGGATTAATGTTAAGTGCTACGTAGGTCTGAGAATAGGCTTACTGGAAGGGCACCGTACTGAAGCTTTACGAAGTTTAAATCATGAGGTTTTTAAAGCGGGTTGGATGAGATGCTTAGGGTTAATAACACTCTACATAGTTGAGGTACAAAAACTCGGCTAGCTTAAACTCGGAAATAATTGAAGGCATGGGATGATAGAGTATCAGAATATTCTTTTTCTAATTACATTTTATAAATTGGGTGAATGCTAAGTAGCAGGGTGGTGGAGGCACGATATGTAAAATACATGGTGGAGAGGCAAGCTCATCTTAGTGAGAGATGAATGTGAGTTGTAACTAGGAGGCAAGCGAAAATATGTAAAGTGCACATCAGGATTCGACCGTAACGTGACGCGTTAAAATATTGGAAAAGAGCATCATTGGTTGCGGTAAATACATTGATTTTTGCAGTGAACTTTTGTTTTTTGAGCATTTTACAAAATTGGTTATGAATCAGCACTAGATGTGGTAGATACTTAGGGCACTTCAATTAATTGTAAGGTGGGGATACGTTTGACTACGCGACTCACCATGGCAAACCGAGGAGCGGGTGTTAGACCAGACACATAGAAATGATAGTAATGTCATAGTATGATGCACATTAAGGCTAAAGCATCTCGGAATTTCATGGTTGATACATGGGTGGCCGTGTGAATCTGGGTTCAATGTTAATTCATGTTGAATGACTCCTACACATATTTGAAATTACATGCGACTTCAGAACACGTTGAACCAAGGGTCAAGTTGTTTTTGGCTATGTGAAGTTTCGCCAGTAATAAACTCAGTATTCTGGACCAAGTATAGATGGCTACGCATCTTTTGGGTAGATCGTTTACGTGGTATGTTCAGCGCCATTATTGAATATCGGTGACGATGTTCCAGTTTCCTACCCACAAACAGGAAAAGAGCTATGATTATACTCATTGCATTATAAGACGAAAATTTGTATCTGATATATTGGTACCGGGGCTCAAGCGCTGGAAATGTTTTATGATATTGTTCCTGGGATGCATTGTAATCCAGGGAGTCATTAACTCTCGGAGCGAAATTTATTGATCAGGTGGAGGGCAGTATTCGGGAGACTCATTATGGAGTTTTAGTTTTGCAGCATCGGAATTATATCCTTTGTTGGGTCCAAAGTTTTATTGAGTATAATTAATTTTAACCTTTCCAACGCATTCAATATCATATTGTCTCTCAGGACTCAGTGAATAGTAAGTATCTTGAGTGATTTGCTGGACAGTTATTTCTGAGACTAATCAATTACTGCGAGGTAACCTTTAGGGCTTGGGTTGAGGGGGAATGGAGGTCCCATTAGTGGAGTCTGGATTCGTAGCTCCTGAAGATTCAGACCAAGAAAAATTACACCTTCTGTGCTAGAATGGGCGAACTGGAATAACAGAGATTTTATTGATCTTGGAAGAAGATTTTTGGAAGAATGAGGGAGTTTGGATATAGGCTTATTATGGAAATGGGAAATTGGGGAACATTTTTACGGATTTATAGGAAGTAGCGGAGTCCGGGTTAATGAAATCAGGTCACCAGATGAATGGAAGATTAAGAGGTAATGTGTGTGAATATGGCGCCTGTTTGCCGAAAAAGAATCCCTTGAGGCCACACACGCTTAAATAGGAACGTCAGTATAGGTCTTCTGCTCCTAACCCAACGTGGAACT
>SNQN01000265.1:47255-86511 GCA_008642245.1 Bassia scoparia
TAAGAAGGTAGGTGTTTTAAAGTTGGAAGAGTCCCTTTAAGGCCACAACCAGCTACAATGGACAGCAGTAAGTTCTCTGCTCCTATCCATCAGGAACCGTCCCTAAACTTGAGATTGTTGTAGGACAGGTCAATGGACAACAAGAAGCAATCCTTGGCAAGGGTACTTGGCAAAGGATATTGAGAGTGCATTTCTTGAACAAATTCAGGAACCAACAATTCTGAATTCTAGCAAGAGACTCGGGATTGGCTGACAGATATTATTACTAGGACAAGACTGGTGAGAGACTTTAGGCCAACAATTTGCTCAGGAAATTTTCCTGTAAGTTGGTTGTCACTCAGAGTGAAACATCGGAAAGCGCAGGAGACTGCACATGACACAATGGTATATCACACCAGAAAGATGGTTATGAGAAAGTCAACAAATGACAGATTATCGAAACTGCCCTATAAATTCAGGGATCACCCGACAGCAAGTTTTTGCTGAGGTCAAGAAAACTGCAGGCTCTGAAGGCTTTTAAAAGAAGGTGGATAGTACCAGCTAGGAAGTTTTTCCCTAATAATTAGGCTGAAGGACGGCCTTTAATTATTCCTATGCTAGCCGGGATTTGACCCGAAGGCGGTTGGCATCTAAACAAGGGTTTGGAGGGACGGCAAACGGCCGATGCTCGGTGGGATAGGTCCTACAAGTGAGTTCCCCTCTAGGACAAGCTGAGTTAAGGTCCTAATTTGGTTATAGAATTCAGGAATGTTTCCTGTAATGTGCTTCATCCACTATCACCAGTATTTCAAGGAATTGTAAGTTACCTAATGCAGGTGACAGTGTGCCCACCATAAATATTCATCAGCGCACCAGTATCAGTATCACTGTCAGAAGATTTCTGCAGCACCAGGAAGTAACTCTTCCTGTGGAACGGATTGCACTGAACACCTTCCCAGCTCCCTCCGCCAGCAATCGGCACCGGTCCACGACTCGAGTACACCGGTCGATATCCCTTGTAATCTTAGCCCGAAGCTCAGAAGTGCAGCTCTATCAGCTGCATTACAACTGAGTTCACATGTGTCAGATTTGAAGCTGAACACAGCTGAAACAAAATAAGCAGGGAACTTCAGAAACCATCTCAGACTCTGCATTTCTGTGAAGTGGGTTCTAATCAGATTCTGAAATCAGGCAATACACAAACAAAAGATTGTATTTTTGCAAGCTGTGCAGTAAGTTTTTGGAAGTTTTGAAAAAGGAAAGGAATAAAAGAGAGAAAGGCTGTAAAGCAAAAACAACATGGGTTTGTGTTGTTGTTGTTTGATAATCTTGATTCACGACTGAACTACAAGGTCACATGATGAGGGAATGAAGAAATTTGGTAATCTCAAATGAAAATGCAAAGATGAGGAATATGAATAATAGCCATTTGGTCGGATATTTTAAAGAGGGGAGAAAAAGGTAGAAATCAATTATTTGAAAGACTTGACAAAAAAAAGCTCGCAACTTTTTTTGAAATGAAAAGGTGGTGGATTTAATTAGTTCACATGAAATATGACAATTGTTCATTTGACCGTTTGATCGAAAATATTATTCCACGGGATGGTAAATTCAACTCGAACGTTGGAGCGCACTATTTTTCAAATCCAAAAAAATTTGTTTACTTTCATGAATTATAATGTTTTAATAATGTGAGTGAGTGGGAACAGCGTATAAACTACAGAACTTAGTTGAAAATGCTGATTAAACTTGAAAAAGTTGGTGTGACTTTTGTAAACAACTTGTTTGAGTGCCTATTATTTAACTGGCTTTTCATTACAGTAGTAAGTAAAGGGTAATGCAAATAATTTACAAACACAATTGCAATTTAAAAAACAACTACTTGAAGTTGAGTTAAAATTGATACTTTGGGATTGTTTCTGCTGCTGAAATTGTGAGTTCTCTGATTTGGGTAAAGGCTGTTGCTTTGAGATGTAAAGGAGAGAATGGGTTATGAGGAATTTGAGATCCATATTTACTGTTTGAATCGAGAATTGAAGTTGAGAAATGGACTCAGAAACGTTGTTCATATCTCAAACACAACTTTTAAATTGTTTAGTTTTGACGGATTTGGAATCCACTAGAGTTGAAAAACTCTACCAAGTAGAGTTCAAACATCTCTCAATCATTGTCATGGTTCATATATTCTTTCTCAGAAAATACTTACTTAACTTTTTCCAAAAATCATATCTTATTTTATCTTTTTTCAACAAATCTTTAACCCTTATTTTGGATGTATGGTTGAGATTTAACCTCTACTTGTTGAGAGTTTTTTTTCTCAACTTTACTAGATTCAATCGTATTTGACCCATTGGGTTAAGATGACCTAAGTTTTTACCGGGATCCATATCCTATTGGATTTTTTTTTTTGTGCGAAGAGGGGCAAAACACCCCCAAACAGAAAAAAAATAAAACTACAAGGAAGTCATGCCGTGGCCAACCACCCCTGAGTCTTCATGTAATATCTTCACAGTCCCCTTGGGGATTATCAGATACATCAAAGTTGCAGCTTGTTTAACGCCCAAATTAGCTAGGTGTACTGCAGCACAGGTTACTTCCCTGGACAGCAAATGAGTGACACATACCTTATCACCAAATCCTCGTACTTATAGCACGACTTTGAAAGAACAATGTTGAAACAATTGCTCCACACCTGGTACTCGGATGTTAGGACCTATCACATGCTTGATTATCATTTGAATCATCAGCTTGCGTATCCCAATATTACAGGCCAATTGTAGACATGAAGTACTGCCCGCTTTCAGCCTTGTAAGCTGTACAAATGTCATAGTTAGTCGTAAAAGCTTGGAAGGAACACCCGTTGCTATCACGAGAACACCACCTCCACCCGCCTCTCCCGGACAACCTTGCGCCCTATCCGTGTTAAAAGCCACACATGAGATTGAGAATAGTGGCCAACGATAGAGACTTCTCCTCTCGGTCCTGCGAGTAGGGCAAAGCAGTATACCTTTGAAAAAAGTAAGAGATGCCTCCTCATATTTTAAATTTAAAAAGGAGATGATCAACTAGGGATATCATCGGTTGTTCCAATACAAACCATGTTATGCCACTGCAAATCCAACAGAGAATCACACCAATGGTAGGCCAAGTAAGCAAGATAATTATCACTCTTAGCTTGCAAGTTTTTCCATGGCCATGTTTGAATGTGATGTATTGATTTATTGCATGGATTTCCCGCTCTTCTTCTTTGTCATTTTAGATGATTTTGGACTCCTAGGCCTTGTTGCTACTATCTTGTCCTCATATAGTCGTTTAGTGTTTTTGATTAGTTTCAGCGATCTTTTCAAATGTTTTGGATCGATTTTGGCTGTTAGAAGTCCACTACGGAGCTTTGAGAGGAAAGTAGCGAGTACTAGGAGTGGACTATGGACATATGCTCACATTTTGGTCATAAGTTCAGTTTCGTATTGTCGGATTCAGTTTGATTCAAGTGCATTGGAAACATGACTCGAGAGCTTCGATTTGACTAGGTCATTTGCCATATTTGCAACAACACAGAGCTCGAGATATGGCCTTCGGAGATGCCAGCGCGTCTGCCGCCGTAATAGACCTCAAACGACTCGTTTGACTTAAACCGATCCGGTTCAGTGGATTCGTTTATTGACCCGGATTGAATTATCTCTCTTTTAGGCTGATTTATTAGAGGGATAGGATATCTTTTGGATGAGGTCATTTAATGAGAAACAAGAGTATTATAAAGAGGAGAATCCTAATTTGTAAATGATCTTTTATTCTATTATTCTAGTTTTCATCAAAAATAAAGGGAATTCCCCAATTACTATTGTTGAACCCTAGTTTTTGCTTTTCAATAGAATTCAATCATTTCAATCATCAATTGCAATCCTTTCTTTTGGCTAATTAATTCATTCCTTTCAATTATTTCCTTATTGCTTTCACATTATTTATGCTTTTTGATTATTTGTTTGAAATTATTTTAGAGTTCTCCATTGATTCTACGGTTTTCTGATTGCTTTAATTATCTTTGCTGATTGAATATATATTTACCCAATATACAATATCATGTTTAAGTTTAAATTATGAGCGAGTAGTTTTATTTCTAGAGCAGATTGAGATCATATAGCAGTTATGATTGTTTTATAAAATTGAGTTTGATAGCAATTCATGGCTTGGACTTTTAAATTAAATATCCATATTAGTTTTATTATGTTAATCAATTTGCGTAGGGGCCGACTTAATTGCTTAATCTGATTAGTCACAGTCTACTAGATCTAGACGATTTGCGACTTAGAACAAGATCAATCGCAATAGATAGAACGCAGACTTTCCTTAGTCGGAGAGATACAGGTTAGGAGTAGTTCTATGGTTTTAATGATTCGAGAGAACTTTAATCCTGTTGATATATTGCCATGTTATGAATTGTTGATGCCAAATTTTTGTCAACTTACTTAGCTATAGTGAAACCTAGCTTAAGATTCTTTTATCATTATAGGTTATCTCTTCCAATTAATCGTAGTCATTAGTTTTAAGTAGTTAATCACAAATCACGCTTCTTTTGCTGTTTTAGATGCTATATTCAACTTAATCATAGTTGTATGCTTTCCACTCTGTGAGATACGATTCTGTTACACAGCTGACAGGTTAGTATTTAATAGGTATATTATTGAATAGGTGTGCGACAAATACCTGTCAGAATTCGGCTGATAAAATTGCGGCATAGTGCTGAACCTCCAATCGTTTTTCCAAACATATGCCGAGCTAGTCACCAAATCACAAAGAGAGATGCGCAAGGTTTCTCATGTTCTGACCATCGAGTAATCTGGGTCGAGCTTGCTAAATGTCTCTTCGATTTGTTAACATTGCACCGTAGATAGATCATGAGAGCAAGCCTAGAATCTCTAAACGCTTTGGAGGGAGTCTGTCCAACCACATCCCACATTATAATTGGCTTATTATACTCATCATCATTCAGAATCACTTCATTGCGTATTTAATGAGAACCACCACTTGTACTACCTTATCCATGAGCATATCCCCAAATATCAGGATCCATGGAGAGCCAATGTGAGCCAATTTGTTTAGGATATTCGACGGAAGGAATTCCCAAAAAGATCCCATTTCCCAATCTCTCGGTTCACATTCACTCAACAGTAGCCACCTTCATTCCTCTGGAACCTGCTATTAGTAGTCCTTAATCGTGTCTACTGCCCAAATGTCATCTCCAAAATAAGGTCCGCTTGCCATACCATGTTCGTGCACTCCCTTGTTGTTAGAATTGAGCTTCTCAGTGATTCCACGCCACACATGACTTTTGAAGTTGGCTTTGAATTCCATGTTCACGTCGCCCTTGGAGTATTTATGTCTTACCGGCGGCCAAAGATAGTGGTTCAGTTAGGACTCGCCATCCAGTTATCCGTCAAAGAAAGTCGCTCTTCGATTGCCTTGAAGAAACATCCTACTGCCACTGTGATGGAGGTTTCCGAAGTGTAATCCCCCCAAAGACTAGAATGCATAGCTCGTTATTCTTCATTACACCCCAAATAACCTTCGTAGTTTTTGCGATTCTCGTCATCACTATACTGCTTTGGATTTCTGCTATGCACTTGAGTAGTATCCAGTGTGGAGATGAGTTGATTTGGCTTAGGTCATTCTCTCCTGCTAATCTAGGGAAAGATCTTTTGAATTCCATACCCACTAAACAACGGCCACCTTTTCACTAAATGGGGAAACTAGCCGATGATATACTAGTGTAGAGTGGCTTCCCACAGTAATGGCCAAGGCTAATCAGTAGCTTCCATTATTAGAGAGTAAACTGCTAGATTTGCTGGCTAATTTTATTGGATCTGAAGCCATGCAAAACCTATTTATCAAACCATTTAACATGCTTTGCTCAACGAGCGTTCTTACAAAAAGCTAATATCGTCGCAAAAAGATTTGAGATAAGGCCCCTACGACTTGCTCGAATGGTTTCATTTCTCATCCACCAATTGCCCCATCACTTGATTTTACCTTCCATACATTAAAACAAAAGATACGGAGGATAAAGGATCACCTTTTGACGAACCACGGAGGAGTGAGAAGCACATAGGTTCCCATCCAGAGGAATAGCGAAGGAAAGAGAAGAGCTGTGACACACTCCATTATCCACATCAAATCGTCGGCTGTGAAAATGCATCTCCATAAGTTTCTCGAATTAATCTCATCTCAACCGCGATATAGGCCTTCTCAGAATCGACTTGATTGCCATAGTATCCATGACCCCTTTCTTTCGCCGCATGTATGACTGATTCTATGGACAATCACTATATGTCATGATTTTGTCTTCCGCACAACGTTACTTGCTTTAGTATTGAAGTGATAAGAACGTAGGACTGTTTTAATACAAATGACCCAAATACCTTTGGTATGATTTTATAGCCACATTTCCCAGAGCCATGGGTCGAAATTGGGATCATTTGGTTTATTCACCTTGGAATCAGGCACAAAAGTCTCATTAATGATTGAGGAAGGCCTATTTCTTATGAAAATCCTCAAGTGCCATATCATGAATACATAGCCACCAATTCCAATTATTCTGATTAAAAAACCGTTGCTTCAGCTTTGAACATCGAGGCCGGGGCTTCTGAGGCTTGAGGCTTACCCACTCTTTTGAAGGGCATATAATGACAAATTGAAGAATATTTTGCAACATATGAAAGAAAAATCACAATATGTCATTAATATTCCATATACCCCCTGTTTACTTATATAGGGATATGAACTAGATACTCACTATCTTTCAGCAGCAAATGAAGGCAATTCTCTTTTCCTAATCAAAAATGTCGACCTCAAAATCTTGATTTATGAGTTAATTTTGAACCTCATATCTAGGAATTGTTTGGCTTTTGAACCTGTGGTTGAAGTTATCAATTCCTCATATCGTCTCTCATTACTGTAGATATACGCCCTAAAAACCTCACCTCGCACAAAAAAATAAAAAAATAAAATTGGACCTTTACACTTCTAATGTATTTGTCTTTTTTTTCTATTTTCTAGGACTTTTTAAAACGATCTCAACAAAATTTGGGGTTCTTCTTGTAATAAATTTTGATTCAAAATTGTCAAAAAATTTTGTAATGCATACTGTAAATTTCTCTAACTTGAAACAAATTTGAATATTTATTCACTTAAACTATTTGGGGTTGAATTTTAAGGTTTCTCTCTGTTCTCGAACCAACTCTTTATTTTCAAAAACGAAAAACAACAAATAATAACTAATTGTGTAATTAAAAGCTAAATAAAACAAAATCCTTAATCATTTTGACATAAATTGCTAATTTAGTACTCATTCGTTCCACGAATTAATGTTTTTTCATTTTAGGACATCGTATATCAATATCTATATTTCGTGGTCCACTCTATGAGCCCTATTATATAACAACTTGCAGACTGGTCATTGAATTGTTTAATAGAATTTAGTCTACGGGTGTACTATGTTTTCGATTACTAGTTCACTTTTTATTTAAGAGTTTCAATTCTTCACTAGCGATCTCCTCCGTTTTTCGTTAAAAAAATTATCTCTATTTATTGCTCTCACCATGATCTCTCTTAATTAATTTTCCCCTAAATTGGTTTCTCTATCCAACTAAAATCTTGCTAATTAGCCTCACTCGCTTTTTATTTATTAGTTTTCAAATTCTTTGTCCCCCAAATTTAGTATATTATGCCACTGAACTTCACGACATGACACTAGTAATTTTTGGCAAAACACAAGTCAAGGACCACGAAAAAAACAAACGCTTAACGTCGGAACTTTAGCGCCAGAAATAACAAGTAAAACAAAATAAAGGTTACATTAGGAAAGAAATTTAAGATAGATTTATCGACAAAAGTAGCGATCCAAAACTAGTTACGTCGTAGTTGAGTTCTTCAGATTCGAGAAAATTAAGATTGCTACTCCGTTAGTCATTTTAATTGTACAAGTTCCATTGAAACCCTTGAACATTTCAGAATTGATACGATCCAAACATTAGCAAAAAAAAAGCAATTAAATTGGACAAAATTCATTTTGATTATACATTTTCAATGTCCCCTCATTTACACGCTATTCGACTAGATTTAAGCTTAACAAGGTTAAACAACTTTATTAACCGGACAATTAGCGTAACTAATCTAACATTGCGCTAATAAGAGCATGTCTAATGGTAGCTAATTGTCATTAGCTTTTATTAATGTCACTAAGAATTCCACCTAAACATTGCGTTAGTTAATTTATGCCACCAATGGTGAGCTATAGCTTCCCGTTTGAAAAATGCCTTTAGATTTTAGCTTGATACTTGTAAAAATAACTACCCATGCCTTTGTTAATTAATTATCTTGCCTAGTTTTCATCTCCAGTATTAGCATTTGGCCCAAGATTCATTTGCTTAGCAAGCTAATCTGCCTTGTTTTTAATCCAATGTCAAGCTAGTAGTTTGGTACTTTTGGCTTTAGTAAGCTAGGACTTCTAGCTACAACCATTGTACATACCCTAACAAAGCTCGCTGATAATTTCTGGCAACCAATTATTCCGGCGGGACATGAGTGCTATAATTTTTGGGATGGTCCCCTAAAATGAAAGCATTTGTGGCCTGTGGTGTAGCCGTTAAAACTTTAAACTCGAAACCAACTCCCTCCACAAATTAGTAAAACTTAAAAACTCCTATGCTTTTGAGTTTATTTGACTGTTTTTTTTTTCCCGTTTTTTTCGCTTTTTTATTTTCTAATCTTCTACATCACGAAGACGAATTAAATCTAAAAAGAAAAAAGAAAACGCATGAGAGGTTACAGCTCATAACACCGGGAAATGCAGGCAACTCAGTGACTCTCACACACCCTCTTCATAAACATCACACCTGTTCGTTCCCGCGTTCGCTCCATCTCCTCACTCTTGCTCTCCTCGCGTTTACCTCTCTCACTGCAGATGTTTTTACGACGCCCACTTCCCTCATCTCCAACTGCTCACCAAAGCTCGGCTCCTGCCTGCTTCTATCTTCTCCCTGCTCTCGTGATGTCCGTCTCGTCTCCTATGTTCGCCGCTATCTTAGGCGATGTCCCATTTACAAGGCTTCTGGTCAGCCTGTTTTGTATCAACAGAATCATTTGAGGATCAAAATGCAGGTCTTTTATTCTTTCTTCTGATGTCTATAAAACGTTACATCTCTTAATCGCGTCCTTCAAATTGGCCAATAGTCAAACAAACGTCTTGTTTAAAGTGTAATTAAAACATCAAGCTCGATTATTTTTATCTTTTATTTTTTGGATTTCCGGGGATTGCAGTTGTTGCGCCTGCTTAGCACTTTTGGGATGCGTTTGCTGTAAAACATCCTGCACCCATCTTATATTAACATTACTCTATTGGGGTTTTGTCCCTTTTATGTTCGCATTCTAAACTTGCTTTGATGTTGGTTTTGATTGGTCGCAATGGAAGCGGAACTTTGCATCAGAATTAGAGAAGTGAGCCTAATATTCGATCTGCTGTTCAGGTGTTAAACTGAATCGAGTTGGCCGTCGGAGCTCCTACCATGCCCAATGCTTGCCTGACACGGGTACCCTTCTATTCTCCATTACTCTTTATTGAATTAGTGTATTCATTAGCAAGCCAGTGCAATTAACAACTAACAACTGGAGAACCAACCGGTTTTATAGTATATGACTGCCGGATCGATGTTGGTGTTTTGGTGGCTTCGCGGCGATAATCTTGATCTTTTGGTTGTTTAGCTTTTTCAAATTGGATAATTATATGATCTTACAATTTGGGTTTACTTGCTTCACTGAATTAATCCATAATTTAATATGTGGAGTCCAGTGGCTGTCACTAGACCAAGCTATAATGAATTACCCATGATTGTTGATCATATCATGATTTAGTGGATTGTGACTTTACGTCGGTTGCTAATGATTTTGATTCAGCGACCAAGATTGCTAAATGCGAAGGTACAATATAAGATCAATAATTTTTTTTTTTTAATTTAACAGTGGCTTTACATATATTTTTTTGTCACATATTAAAATATATATTTGTTCCATATAAAGTTCCCGCAACTTATCGTTCATATGGATACGTTTTGAATAAACTTTTGCTTAACAATGTAATAAACAGTGGTATAATTTAAAGATAGTGTTCATAATATGATAATATATTATCTAGTTTTTTCAGACTACTTTACAATAAGAGAATTGATGTTGATCGATAACTTCAACTTGACAGTAAATACAACCAAATAAACTTTCGAAAGACTTCTGAAAGAGCACAAATCTCTAATTTACTTGTTAGTATTTCAGTGTCACACCAAAATTTGAGATGACCGACAAACATAACATGCAAATCACTACACAACACCACATTACACTGCACCAATAACTATAAATAGCCGTATCTTTGAACCAATAAACTCCTTATTTTGAATCTTAATCACAAACTAAATATAAATCGCCAATTCTTGACCTAAATAGAACAATCACAACCTATGATGATTTAAGTGAAAAAACAATAAAGGACAAAGGAAGCTTGTGCCCGTCTGCATTAGGTCACCGATAAGCCAAGAAACAGATGAATCCTGATCTTCCAAACGTTTATCCAAGACAAAAGACAAAACCTCGGCAAGTCACACATTAGTCAAAGAACCAGATAACAAAAAACAATTAAGAACAGTCTCTTTCAGGCAAGGAGCCCAAGGAAAAATTAATGGTCATAAAACAGCGTAACCTTCTGATGTACATTTATATTTATGTGTTTTATTAATTAGTTAGAAATTAATAATTTAAATGATAATGCAGTAAGTCGTGCTATGACATCGCGAATAAATTGAGAAAAATTGTAGTAAGACTACATGGCCTACAGCTACTTTGAGAGAGTCATTAGGCTAAGTAATGATTAGTTGTATTCTCAATTGCTAAAGTCATTCTGCAATTTCTTTTAGATCGCTTGAGGTTGTTTAAGCATGTTAAGCATGAGTTAATATAATAAACTATTAATCTTTCTCTCTTTATGTCGGTGCAGGCGCTTAACTTCCATAGACTTTTCTGATAACCATTTCATAACCGGGACTTCGACTTTCTTAACAAAAATGTCCAATTTACAGTTCCTTAAGCTATCCAACAARCAGCTCAAATTCGATATCTCGACCATRGCCTTGCCAAGAGGGTTATCTTCTGTTGATCTCAGCTCGAACCAGCTCTTTGGTCCTCTTTCAGCCATCCTCAARAGCCYCACAACTAGCTACCTGCAAGTTATTGATGTCTCCAGGAACCTAATCTCAGGTACTATTCCTGAATTTGGAGAAGGATTGAGCTTGAAGGTACTCAACATTGGAAGCAACAAGGTTACAGGGCACATACCTAGCTCAATCTCAAAATTGGTCGAGTTACAACGGTTTGACATACACCGGAATCAAATTTCCGGGACCATCCCATCAAGTTTAGGCATGCTGGTGAAGCTGCAGTGGCTGGACGTGTCGATCAACAGCCTGACAGGAAACATTCCAAACAGCTTGCTTGGAATCAGAAACCTGAGGCATGCAAGTTTCAGAGCAAACAGATTGTGTGGAGAAATACCACAAGGCAGACCTTACAATGTATTTCCTGTGGCAGCTTATGCTCATAACCAATGCTTGTGTGGCAAACCCCTGCCTCCTTGCAAGGGAAAGCGCCCACCACAAATGGGCCAGTAACAAGCTGGCTGTTACTTAGTAAACAATTTCACCATCATCATTTACTGCCAACATGATGCTTTTCATGTAGCAGACTAGCATATAGGCTTTTCTTTTGCTTCCCATATTCACTCACATTCTTTCCTAGATGCTTGCCTCACAAGCATCCTACCATGTACTTTCATATAATTATAAGAAGTATCTATTTCAAGTTCAATTCATTTGATTGTGCAGAAGTTGCCTCTGTATATGACAAGCATCTACTATATATATAAGCCGTACTGCCCTGGTGCCGATTCTCAGATACACTCGTAGCCCTTTACTGATTTGTGTATGAACCAGGAACACTTAACTGCTTAACAAATAACAATTACTCGTAACTATTTTGTCATGTCATGAATTCAAATAATTTGCTATGGTGCCACACAGATAGTCAGATTAACATGACCATGATGACTATATGATTTATGMTTGCTCATAAAATGTGGGCTAAATCGGCTAATCTATACTTTTGTTGATATATGTGCATAATTCATACTGTAGTAACTTRATTATGTACTGGTATTGTTATYCAGAAGTATTTCCCTCAAGTCTTAAAGGTATGTGCTGTTTGTATTCAGTCTTGGTCCGATGGTAGGTGAACCGATTTGGTCAGAGGTAGGCTCGGCGACTCAAGTTTCACTGCAAAACTGTGTGATCATCCCACAAACCTGTTGCTGCAATAAGTAGATCAATTCTAGATTTCTAGCTCAACCAAGAGTGATCCATTATTCTGCAAAACTTTGCAGGGTAGRCTTTCCAGGTACTAGTGAAACAATAATTGTTGTAACATTTATTTAACTAAGAATGTGTACATAAGAGTATTTAAGATACATGGATAATTATGCACTCATTATTTTTCTCTATGATTATACTCCGTATCGTATTACAAGGTGTTGATATCTACTCGTATTATTATAATTCGTTTACTCACTTGGTCTTGGTCTCCAGTCTTTGCAACATGAGTATATGTTAAAATTYAGTGATTGTGTAAAATAGAAAAATGGCCGCAATTTAGGGAATTGATATACGCACTCCATTTTTTGCGACCACCAATAATCCAATACCAATTAGCTATCTCAAAAATAAAGTGCGTAAAGCAGTTGACAAAGTATTAGGTACATCGGATGCACAATAAATTTACTGTGCATCAAATTATAYTAACRCTTTTGGTTAATATAGTAARTRTTTTTTATTAATATAGTAARCCTTATTTTTTATCATTATATTGATGTAAAGTGAAATYGGTCACTATATTGATATAAAGGGTCGKTATATTGATATAAAAAGTCACTATATGCTTGATGCACAATAGATTTATTGTGCATATGATGCATACAATACCTTTTGAAATCGGTTTCCCACAATTTAATATGCTCATAAGATATTTGGAAGACAAATATTCAACAGCCCACACTTGATATTAGCCTGGCCCATTCAGTAGTTAGCCTTTTTGGTACATGTTTGCCAATTGCCACTTCACCTTTAACGACCCATAATTGACGGCCCCATTAATTAAGAGTAGCCCCTAAATTATAACTCTAGTTGGAAGAATTTGGTACTTACTAGTAAATATCTTCAATATCTAGCTTACTTATGTAATAGAGAAAGACATATTTAAATTCACTCTCTAATTTATATATATAAGTATATAGAAATATATAATATATATATATATATATAATTATATAAATATATATATTATTATATATATCACTAACAATAGTAAAAGGGGGATGGGAGTGTTAACGTTCATAATGAACTATGGCCAGCCATCCTTATCCCAATGCCCTTGCCAAAATTAACACAAGCTCAACAACAAAGCAATTAAAAACGCAAACCAAGAAAATGTTGCCATGATAAGCCGCACTTCCTCCAGCCCATCCTTTCTCGATTCCACCTCCCTGCTTCTCCCCAACCGTTTCCCCCCTGCTCCTCCGCAGACGTTTCCCCCCGCTTCCTCCCCTCGTTTCCCCGCTTTTCGGGCCGTCCACGCCATCATAGCCTGCGCCGTGGTCGCCAATCGTCAACCGCATGCCACCTGATGGGGGACGACATGATGGGACCGAAAATTTGGGTTCCGTCGCCATCGTCAACCCATGCGACTAATGGGGCCCAAAGTCACTTTCATGAAGTCGAGAATGAACAATAGGTTTGTAAAGTTTATTGGGTCTGATTGTTGATTAGGGTTCGAATTTGGGGGGTTTTTTTTACGCCGCGCATTTGGCCCCGCTTCCTGTTGCTGTTTTGCGAGCTTCTTTAGCACGATCTCTTCTGAGGTTTGCTGGTGTGTTGGTGGGATTCCTCTTCTTGATTTTGGAGCTTCTAAAAACCAAACCGAGGGAGGTAAGCCGTTTGAAACCTTATTTTTTAATAATTTATTCTGCATTTTAAATTGTCTGCATTTAACTGAATTTTGTTGGGGTTTCTTTGTAAAATAAATTTCGGAATTATTGTTAATTTTTTGGATTATTGTGAATGTGAACAAGTTATTCCATTTTAATTTCTTTTGTTACTTTAAGGGTTTCGTTTTGATTTGGACCAAAATTCAATTTTTTGTTCTTGGATGTTATTGGATTGATTGGGAGTTTTGCAGATTCGTTTGGAAAAAAAAATTAGGTTGTTAAACTTGAAATAAGGAAGGCTAGAAGGAATAAGCTTCTCAAGAAGGAGGTTAGTGCTATTTCAACAAGCAGTATTTTTTCCCTCGTTTCTGTTATATTGCAACAGAAATGTTGAAATTTAAATTTTGCAAGCAAGAAAATCAATCAATTTTGTTTTGTGCTATAACATGCTATTCAACCATAGCAGAAGAGGAATACATCTCAGAAGGAGGTACGTGTTTATATCCATTTCTTTTTCGTGGCTTCACTTCTTGCTCTATTTTGTCTATTTGAACCAAAAGCAAGCAAAATTTCACTACCAACGCAAAAGCAAAATGGAAAGAAAACAAGTTGCATTGGGCAACAACGAACGCAAAAGTGGGTTGTTTACCCAAGAGATTATAAAGAGAAGACAACAAAGAGAACAAACCATTAACGGTGTCACTTTGGACAACGCATAAGACGAAATTTGGGGCATAACAAGAGAAACCGCGGTTCAATTTCTGGTAATTAACAGCAAAGTTGAGAAGTTGGAGGTTTTTGAAAAAACGAGAAATGGAAAATATGGTTTTCGAAAAGGAGAAGAATCAGAGGGTACAAGAAGCCAATAAAGGTATAAGCATCTTGGAATTTGCTAAGAAAGAAATATGGAAGATAAGAAGAAAATTTGAGGTTCATCAAATGATTTCAATTTCGAAACACTCGATGAACGAGAATTGGGTTTATGATAGAAGACAGAAATCTGAGGGGAAATCGCATTCAAGATCATCACCATTGGATTTTTTTGAAGGACTGAGAAGAGGAATTTAGTAATAGAAGAATGTTTTTTGGATGATTTCAGCTGCCTTGCACCATGGAAGATAACCCGAAGAAGAAGCAGAGGGTTGCTTACGGATCTGAGCCCGTTATGATTTTTTCGAATAAAATGGCTTGATGATGGGAATGTGCTTCTAATGTTAGTGGAACGATTTTTTTAATTTTATGCTAATTTTACATTTGAGATTACTCTCTTATGGTTTTTGACTAATGCATTTAATTTAGCCCTGATCTATTCCGTGTACCCACCACTGTATATACCACCGCACTACCTCCGCCACGAACCCCGTTCTCTGACTCACGATTCCAATTCATGTCTTCTACTAATGTCTCTTAATTATCTAATTAGCTGAATGAATGTGCGTGTATTCAGCCGTTAGAAAAATCAAGAAGAAGAAAGGGAAAGGGAGGAATGAAGAAGAGCCTGAAGCAATTGAATGTATGAATGAAACATTCAAGGGCAAATTCAATTCCAGCCCTTTCAATCTTACTTATGTTGAAGACAATGTTTCTTTATTCCCTTTGTTGCGTCCTATTTCCTTACCCTCGTGCTCATAGTGGTTCCCGTTTGCTCAGGTGCTGAGTTGTCATTATTCTTTCATCGTTGGTAGTGTTTTGTTTGTTTATTGTTCTAGTTTACCCGCCTGTATTATCCTCTGATTGCGCCCAGATGTTGTGTATCCCTCGACACGCATGCTGATTTCTCTGTCACATTTGTTGTATGCAGTTAACTATTTTTGATTCTTAGTTATATCTGATCGAAATGAATACGTTTATGTCTATTAATGCATAATAATCAGTGAGTAAAGTTAATAAGGTGCACTTCATGTTGAGGTTATTTCTGGTTGCTTAACGTTGGTTGTGATATAACTCTGTCATGATAGGTATTCGCTTCATAATGAAAAAAGCTTTTTTGCCGCTGAGTTTATAAGGTGACGCAATATCGTGTGATGGTCAAATTGAAAGATGTCGAAAAGGGAAAGGATTGCCATGAAACAAAAGTGCCAAGAAATCATTCCAATTACAGCACGGAAGAGGAAACGCGTGGGTAGACCCTCCTCTTCTTCGACACAGAAAAGAACCCGAACAAACGTCTCAAGAAAAGCTCTTGAGGTAAAGCTGAATTCGAGGGAAAAACAAACAATAAAGGAGCTTGTTTTGAAATATGTGGGGCCTACTTAAGTCACATTTAAACAACGAAACTCTTGTCTTTTTTAGTAGATCAAGGCGTCTCATTCTAAAGTAATTTTTTGACTCCTGGCAAAAGCAGGTATGACGGCGCTTGCAAACAATCTGGCGGAGGTAATTGAAAGAATATGGAGATACACGGGGCCAACCCAATTAGCTCGTTTTCTCTAACGCCGAAGAAGCGAGGAAAGAATTGGTGATACACGGGTCTGTTAGAAACCATCTCTCAGCACTTCAAGGGGAGTGGTGCCACACTCCTGATGGGCCCGGTCGCACACGCGATCGCTCTAAGGGTTTGGTGATGCTGATTGGGTAAGAATTGGAAGTGGTCCTTGCGATTTGGTTTCGTCTCCGTTTCAGTGGCTTGGCGCGGGCCCTAGGGATAGGTTGCCTGGGCATTACTTGACTCCCTGCTCCCAGATCTTGCTGAACCTGTCAGGCAAGGAGGCCCTCGCGGGCTTCTCTTACTTATCACCTTACTGGATTCCCCTCTCGCTGCCGGCGTTTGGAACTTGGAGATTAGCATTAGTCTCGCGGTTCGCAACTTGGTCGCAAAACGAGATAAAAATGCTCAACGGATGGAACCTACCTGCAAGATGAGAGGTAATAATGATTTCTCGAGCTTATTCAGGCACCGCGAAAATTCTCACAATTCGTTTGGTCTCACCGTACACTCCGCCCAGCCGTTTTTGATCAGTTTTTTGCCATCCGCAGGGGAAACTGTGCTGGATCTGTCTTTATCTAAGTAAAGGTTAATACTTTTGGATGTTTGCATTTATTGTTAATGTTTCTTTGCATGGTTACAATTCAATGCTTTCTGGAAGTTTGTTGCAAGCAACAAGTTCACCAACACCCAACTCCCGCCCACAAACCAACATCTCAAAATGCCCCTTCCAAGGTCAAGTCACTCGAGATCCAACCCAGCCCCCTGGAAAATATAACAATACTCAATTTATGACTTCAACATTTATTAGTTTTTTTTCTTCTCACTCATATAATTTCGATGTATCTTAGATGCATTTTTTTGGGTTATTGGTTTGTAAATTCAAAGTATTCTTGGTTTACTTAATTTGCTTTATAGGTCTTTGGAAATCCCGATTCTGTTTAGTTCAATTAATATCTGGTGACATTGTTATACTAAGCGCCAATTGCATTGGTTAGCATTTTTTGTCGAACTATTACGATATACTTAGATGGCAGAATTTTAGAACGAAATGAATCTTTATTATTTATAGTCAAAAAATTTGGAGATGTACTTCAGTATTCAACGCTTGATGATGATCAGTTTAAGAGTTGCTTCAAATTTAGCAGTGTATATTGCTTGTTACGCAGCTTAGCCCATTAACAGTTTTTGATGTTCGATTTTAAATATTATTAGGACAGGTCATCGTAAGTCCTATGGCAGAAAGATAGGTTTATCGAAGTTCTGTTTGGCATTAGGATGTATATAGTCTAAGAGTGCATTTTGTATACAATGAGGCACCGGTCAAAATAAGATCATCCAACCAGTTTACTCAATTAAGTGTTGACCTACATGTAAATGGTTTCTGAATGGGTAACACCAATTAGATATATACATATGCTTGCTTTGGTTCGAAATGGTTTAAGTGCTATGTTTCATTTGTGTATATTTTTTTATGAAACTGACATTGTGGTACTCCGTATGAATATAGAGTGATACAGAAGCAGTAAAAATCAAGAAAGCTAACTAGTCTATAAAAAGCTATAATAATGATCACAAATTTTTTCCTCCTTTTCATACAACCTGATATTTGCATTTGCCATATTATGTTTCCTCTTCTGGAACTCCTAAAATGGTATATTGAGTACAAATTAAAGGATAATTATGAAATAGTCTATTTACACTCATGTTTGAGAATTAGAAAACTTGTGTCCGTGTTTTTGTTAAATGTTATTGGCCCTGTTAAAGTATTAATAAGTTTGTTACTGCTTCCAGAGACTTGATCGACTATTTACCAATATAAAATATTTTTGAATTGAAATATCTGAGGAAATAGTTTAGATATAGCTCCTAATGGAGTATCATAGGTAAAATAAAGAATTGAAATCCTGGCTTAAGTAATTTGCTAATTTTTTTATTAAAAAATAATAATAAATAACCAAATAAAGAGCATAAAGCACCTTGTAGCTGCACTTGTTGGGATACTTGGTGAATATAACGGGTTCCCTGCCAAAAATCATACTATGCCACCCGTTCCCTCTCTCCTTCCTTCAATGAATTTTGGTCCATTTTATCTTCTAATAATCTTATTCTCACCTCTAATTACTTACGCTTTAAGGTTTTTGGTATCGCAGAGGCTTATTAAGATGAAAATTGGATTATTAATCCAAAATTTTCACACTTCAGTGTTTGGATAGGTTTTGGGGAATTAGGTTAGAAAGTGGTAATAGAGTTATTATATTCGTTTGCTTATGTTAAAATTCTATTACTGTTACTGTTGATGAAATTTTGCAGTTTTCGGCAGCCTGGGAAGTTCTCGTTGTTTATCCATATCGGCCGCACCTCCCTAGGAAACTGGTCCCCCCTGATGATTTTTTAAACTGAATGGCGAGAAAATTTGATTATGAATTGGTAAATGTTTAAAACTTTTATACTATAAATAAGATTTATTTATTCGCGTTCTGATGATGAATAGTCCAATGAACAAATAGTGAATGTTCTCATCCTTATTAATTGGATTATGTTGGTTTTTAGACTTTTAGTGCTGTATTTTGCATAACCGATGGCCAAATGTATTGGCTGATATGGTAAATCATTCTTTAATGATATTCCAATCCTTTTTAAGTAGTTCTTGCTTGAAGTGAAGCAAAAAGCAAAACCAACACAAAGATCCTATTTGATGGTTCCCCTTTCAAGGAAATCAAAAAGAAAATATAATCCCATCTTCAAAGCCAAAGTAACACTATATAGTTATCTATAGGATTCGAGATTGGGAAGTAGATTACCTTTGGGAAACACTGCACTAAACTTAGATAAGAGGGAAATTTAAAATGGAAAGAGAAGAGAAGAGAGGGAAGAGAAGAGAGGTTGGACATTTCTTTATTAGGTGAAAGGTGGGAAGATGGGAAAGGGAAGGGGGATTGAGGGATCCACTTTTCAAACTCCTTTAATAAGGCACCACCCCTCTAAATTTTTGAGAGGAATGCAGGGGAAAAGGGTCTCACACTCCCTACCCCTTCTTTCCTTTCTTTGTATCTAAGGCAAAGCTTAGTTTGGATTTTGAAAATTAAGAAAAGTATTGCAAGTTGATATGTTTTGAGGCACACTTTGTAATAATGATGTTAACTGAATAGAAATCTTAAGGCAACACTTGTATACAGCTAAGTACATATATATATTTAAGTATAACTTTGCTGATCCTCACTTGTGACTATATGGATTAATCTGATTTAGTTGAAAGAGTTGTTTTTCTGATATTGGCCCTGTGAAAATGTTGGCAGAAACACTCATGTGCTAACGGGGCACAACCCTGATCTGTCCTTGACTTATGAACATCCAACCACCACAGCTTTGGCAAGCTGCTTTGCAACGCAAGGGCAACACGAGTTGGTTCCTCTTGGAGTCGGGGGAGTGGGCTTGGGCACCATTGGTCCGGATAATGGTAAGAGGCCCCGTCCGGCACGCTGCTGGCGAGGAATGGACATGTGCTTGTATGATAAGCTCTTGTTAGGAAAGAGCCCTGGGAATACTACCGAACGGACCGACTAGAGAAGGACAGACAAGCACTTCAAATATGGGCGGTTGAGGGGGCAAGAACTTGAGAATGGTGAGGAGCTAATTAAGGCTTGATCCTTCCATTGATTCAATATGACTGACAGTAAGTGGCAAATGCTTGCATATAGCCACAAGAAAATGCAGGCGTCAGGTGTGGCGCTCTCTCCTTTCCCCTTCCTTCAATTTGTTGTGGCCAATAATTTGATTTTCATTCTCAAGTTATCTAAGGATATCCAATAAGAAATTTGCATAGTTCTATAACTTATTGTAGGAGCCTATGCTTTGACTATATCAACCTTGCGACTTTTGAGAGTCATTGAACATAATTTATAAAACCTTGGTGATAAAATATCGAAACCTAAAATGAATGAGCTTTCTTTAGTCTTGGAGCCATTCAACTTTAACATTGTTATGTGGTTATTTATTGGAAACCAGCATATTCCCCAAGTGTCAGTCCAATTATGAACTTGTAATAGTCCTTCTAAAAATTGAACTATCTATGCAATCACAAAATAGGGCAGCGAAATGATAAGTGTGCTGATTTAGTAACGAGAGATAGATTGAACAATAAAGTCTGTAGTTCATTGGCAAGAATCGCTTTGCTTTCCCTCACATGCAAGTATTGTGATTCTTTCTATGTTTGAAGATGCAGAGGCTGCTTTGGTTCCAGTAATTCAAGGGCCATAAACTGTATTTCTTCCATGGGTGCAGACTGTAAACAAGATATTAGCTGAAAATGGAACAGATACAGCGTAGAAAGTAAATAGGGCAGTGAACTTCCCTTGGACAACAACAGAGCAATGTCGCATCCCAGAAATATTTACAGACTCTCCAGGATGCTGAATTGAAAACCACCCTTTAGTTGTGTAAACTTGCCATTTTGGGAAATTTTTTAATTTGGTAATTTTTTTTTTTGGTTTTTTTTGAAAAAATCCCCAGGGGGCTTATTCCTTTGCAATACTCCTGGAGCGATCTTGTTCTTGGTGGGATTCTATTCACGCGGGAATTGCTTACTACGCCCATACAAGAGCTATAAGGTTTTTTTTTTTCTAAGCTTCTCTGTTTAGTGATTTTAATTTTTCATATTAGTTGATTACTTGTTTAGTGGGCTTGTGTGGTAAAATATACAAACTGATAAGTGTATTAAAAGATAACGAATAGAATGTTCCCTTCCTCGTTCATGGATGTTGGTGTATTTTCCTCCTTTGATTTGGAGAAAGATTCAGGTAAATTGAAGTTGTTGCTTTAGCTTGTAGTAATTTTTGAGATTCGACCATTTTCCTAATGCAGGCTATCCTGACATCTTTGCCTCACTGAACATAGGTAATACTGTATTAAAACTTGATAACTTTGATTTTGGACAAATTATGTCTAGATTTTCAAAAATGTGGTTGAATTCCTTATCTGATTTCAATTCCAGAGTTCCAAGGTCTAATAAATAGTTGGGCCCCTCCATTCTTTCTCATAATTAGAGGAAGAAATATTGTCTTATGACCAATTTCCATGCATATACTTCCACATTGCAACATTAACTGTTTACATTTTAAAATGATGTTATGCTCTTTTAACTTCACATGAATATCAATGTTACTTCGTAAGATGCGCTTTCCCAAGTGGTTTTGATCTAAAAACTATATGTTTCTATGTATTTTTTTTGAAATTTATCTCGGCAAGTATCAAACGATGTCATACTATGAGCAAACACCTTAACTTTTGTGATATTGCATTGAATGGTTCTGGATTATTTGTCAAGTTTAAGGTTGGAAAGTAGTAGCCAGAAGCTTAGCAACCTTGATAATTTGGGCTTTTTGAATCAAAGGTGAAAGAAGAGTGTTCTTTTTTATTTGGCTGTCTTTCTATCAACCATATTTGATGCCAGATAAATGCAGTTTTTGTATTGTGGGTTTATATATGTCTCAAAAATATAGTTTTATAATGTTCATCCCCCTCATTGAGAAAAGTAGACTGACTCTTTTATTGAAGAAAAGTTGAATTTTGACCCTAAATATTTAATAATTTCTCTCTATATATGTTTGCTACATGGGTGAATACCACATTGCACCCCTGTATTAGTTTTCCCTTGTGTTGTCATAGCTATTAGATTAACAAAATTCTTTTTCCCTGGTCACCAAAGAAATTGTTTTCTGGCAGTTCATTCTCCGGGTTTTTCTCAAGTAAACCGTCATTACTCGCCAAAATATGAATTTGTATTCAAAATCATCATTAACCCCCACCACGCCACACTAATGGAAAGGGTTTGACAACAAAATTGTTGGCTTCAATTTTTAAATTGTTCACATTTGCATTGATATAAGTTATTTTTCTAATTTTCTACTATGGTTTTCTCTTGTTATAAGGTAATTAACTTTATTAAAAGTGGTTTGTGTTTGTCTGAAGCTATGTTTTATTAGCTTGAAAAGAAAGTGCAATCATTGATGCAACATAACTAATGATTGAATTCAATGGAAGCTTTTGGTTATCAAGAAAGATTCCTCTTTTTTGCAGTTGATGAAGGTTGAATATTTATATACTGAGTTTTTTTTGGTAGTCAGAAAATGTATAACATCCAAAGTTTTAAGACTGAGCTTATTGTGCCGGTAGTCTATAAACTTTTGAGCTTCAGGAAGCCAACGATTTGGTTCTAATGTCCAAATTGATAAGTATAGAAGAAAGTGCCGTAAATTTTACTAATGAAGTCGACAAGGGATGAAATCTACCTTTCTTATAGATGCCATATATTAACTCAGTCTTCAGCTTTATTATTAGCTCAGTATGCGAAGGTTTTAGTATTTCCCCTGTCACCATTTAACCATGACAGGTCTCAAGTAATCAATTAAAGATGTACTTACTATGGAATTTTATATCGGGAACAATGGGGACCTTTTTCTTCAGGGCTTGAATCAGTTGTATTTTATGAAACTCAATTATCCATGCAGCGCTGCCCTTCTTGATCAGTCCCCCAACTAACTTGCAATTGTTTTCACAAATACCTTAATAGATTAATGTCTTGTATTCATTTTCATGCAATCATTTGTTTTTATTTGTTGTAAATTATATTTTTGGCAAAAAAAGTCATATGATTAAACCGATTGTGAAAAGTAAATGAATAAAGTGGGAACAACCGGCCGCGCGTAGCGCGCGGCCGTGGTAACACTAAGTTTTTAAATATTATTATATAAAAATATACTATATAAAATATAATAAATATATATATATATATATATAATATTAACTATAAAATATCTAATATATATATATTATATTTAAAGTAAGTTGTTATTAACTATTGATAAATACTTCCTAAGTAACTTAGTGTTTGCAAAAAGATTTATCTATTTTTTTTCATTTTTTGAAGAAGAGATTTTAGGGTGTGAGCGAACAAATTCATCCATTTTTAAAAAAATAAATGTAAGATTGAGATTAGGGTTAATGACATGAGCATCAACAAAAGAAATTAACAACGGTGGAATATCAAAATAGAAGAAAAAGTAGAAAGATGCTAATGACAAGTGCATTAGCAAAGTTGGTTGGTGACATGAGAACCAATAGTAACATGAAGTTAAAAAAAATGAAAAATGAAGGAGAAGAGTAAGAAATAAAAAAAAAAAAAAAAGGAAGGAAGAAAGAGGAATAGAGAAAGAAAAAAATTTGGAAAAATTGGAGTTTGCTAATGACATGAGCATTAGCAATGATGAAAGTTGGTAACATGAGTACCAGCTATAAGAAATTTGAGAAAGTAAAGATTAGGGGGAGCAAGTTGATAACATGTGTACCAACAAAAATGACAACAGTGAAAGATCGAGAAATATGAAGAAGCTAAGAAACAACTAAGAGGTGGTAAGCCAGAGTACCGACACAAAGAAGTAAAGAGTAAAAATAGTGAAGAAAAATCAAGAAGATCAAGATATGGCATCGATGAGAATGAGAAAGAAAACTTCAAAAAACAAGTTTTTCAGATCATTGATGACAAGACATCAACAAGACTATGAAAATACCCTTGGAAGAAGTATAATGAAGTGCAAGAATTTTCAAGATTAAGGGGGAGTGTTAGAGTTAACTAGAAAATTCTAAATGTTTGATGTATGAAGTGAAAAAATATCTTATGTAGTTTAGAAAAATTCTGTTAAAATACACTATTAGAAAAAACCGTCAAAAGCTGCCTCAAAAGCTGTGCCTCAAAAGCTGCGGTTAACAAAAAACGCAGCATTTTGAGAGTCAAAACTGCGTTTTTACCAAAAACCTAGCTTAACCGAGCTTAGATGGCAAAAAAAATAACAATCACAAAAGCTGTGCGGTTTTTTAATAACGCCAGCTTTTTGTGTTTGTTAAAGCCCAAAAACAACGTCCAAAACAAGCCCAACACGTACACGCGGCCCTCATCCCTTTTATAAACCGCCAACCGCGTAATCTCTCTCCTACTCCCATATATTTCACGCCATAACCCTAACCCTAGTTCACTCCTCTTCAACGCCTCTCATCTTTCTTTCCCTTCTCTCTCCTCTCTTCCTCTTATCTTTTCTTTCACTTCTCCTTCCTCTTCCATACCCTAATAACCAAGAATCTCCTTTTCAAATCTCCACCGTCGCGCCGCTTCATCTTTTCCTCTCATTTGTTGCGAGACAAGTTTTGATTCCTGGTGTAGTTTCATTTTGGTCAGTTTTATTGTAATTTGATTCCTGGTTTTTGAATTCTATTTAATTTGTGTATTTTAAATTTGATTTCAAGTTCAAAGACGAGGTTGAGGAAGCGAACGAGCGCCGACGAGGCCTAGAGGAGTCGAACGTGTTTGCCGACCGAAGCTGAGCAAGAGCTCGAGGGATCGACACAGAGTCGTGATCTGTGAGTCGAAGCGCAGGTGACGGTGTAAAACTCGAGGTGAGTCTCCATCTGGTGAATGGTGAAGATCTTGGTTATTGATTTTCATTTCAACTTTTCGATTTCTGAGCTGTGGAATCTGAGATGTATGTATAACACAACTCGTCCATCGTGAAAAAATTTTCCATTCAATTTTCATTTTTTGCGATTCAATTTTCGTTGTCGAATTTTTTTTTCGATTTAATTTTCATGTTTTCGGTTTTTTTTAATTTTTGATTCAATTTTCAATTTTTTTGATTTTTTTACATTTTTTTTCCTTTGATTTACACTTCTACACATCTTCGTGTAATGTTCTGATTTTTTTATTTTTGAATTTTCGTTATCTTTTTTCTGATTTTTTTCTGACTATATCGATATTTAACCGTCTTTTTTTAGTTATTGCTGATTTGTTTCAGGTTTAGCATGTAGAAAGGATAATTAATGCTTCATGAAGTTCTTTGTTCAAAACTCAAACTTTCTGTAGAAAAAAAATTATTTCGGAGACTAGATTTTTTCTTCTTTTTGTTTAAACTTTCCGAGCATACTTTTTGTCCTGATTCTTGTTTATGCAGTGCTTTGAATCTGTGATATTATATGAAGTATTGAAGTTTCATTGTAATTGAGTACTACTCTTGAACCATGGACCACTATTATTGGCCCAGATCTAATTAACTACTAATTGGAATCATGAGGACTTACAGGGAGGGGCTGACTTCGTATATGACATTGAAAATTATTGACTCTGAATTGAAATAATTAATAATGACATTGAATTAATAATATATATGACATTAAATTAATAATATATATGACATTGAATTAATAATATTATACATTTGAATTAATAATTATATAGTATGACATTGAATAATTATATATAAAATATTGAAAAAAAAAATACTCAAATGCTGCGTTTTGGGTAAAAACGCAGCTTTTGACTAACTCAAAAGCTGCGGTTTTTACTCAAACCGCAGCATTTAAGACCAAAATGCTGCGGTTTTGGGTAAAAACCGCAGCTTTGAGTTAGTCAAAAGCTGCGGTTTTTTACCCAAAACCGCAGCATTTGTGGTTAAATGCTGCGGTTTTTTACCGCAGCTTTTGATTCAAATTAACAAAGACTGCGCCCCTCCAAAGCTGCGGTTCAAAACCGCAGCTTTTGGGCGTATATTTGACCGCAGCTTTTGATGGTTTTGTACTAGTGATATCAAAGATACGTGATGAGAAAATCTAGGAAAGCTGTTGTAAAAAAATCTAGAGGAATGTGTGAATGAGTTGTAAGTGTGGAAAAGCAAACAAGTAGAGGGCAAACAAGAGAGCTCCACCACAAAATATTAAAGAGAGGTAAACAGAGAGTTCTACCAAGGAAAACGAAGAGACATGTGCTCTCACAAATAAATAGTGTACAATTATGTAAAATCAATGAAGAAAAATATATTTTGTAGTTTGGGTCTACTACAAACTTAATTCATATTATTGATGCTGATTGATTAAATTGAATTCAATTTACAGGCACAAATCGCTCACRAAAGAACAGAAAAAAGCAAAGAAASTGGTAGACAATTTGATGATGTGCACCAACAAACAGATTAAACAAGTGATTCGGAAAACGCAGGAAATTGAAACAATGTCGTACTTGGTCATCGATGAGTTGAAGGAAGTTAAAAGTTTGGTGCCTGATTATCGTAGGGCTGTGAAATCCTTTCGGAAGGCAAAAGATGGGTGTAAAATTTGTTGTCAGGGGTTTGGAATAAGACTATTGTTGCAGTGAAGTCAGTTTTTAAAAAGCGTGAAAACAATAGGAAATTTTGGAACAAGCGACTCACCTTCCGGAACTTTTATGCTTGATGTACACTTAAAAAGCTATTCAAAATTTGCGTAGGAATCAAATTGATTTTGAAGGCAGAACACAAGAGATTGTTGACATTGGCAGCATCGAGTGAGTATATTACTGTCCAAAACCAAGAAGATTATCAGATATTAGAAGATGTTGTGCAACAAGGATTTGGAGTAGAGATCTTCTTAACTAATGATATTTCTTCTGACTTGAGGACTGAAGTCAAAGGGTATGGTGCAGAGCATGGTATTACTGTCGTGGAGAATGTGGGATATAAGTTTGTTAGATACAAGTAAATCAGATGGGTGGTATGTTAGCTTTTGATCGAATTAGTAGATCATAAAGCATGGTTTCGGACTTTTGGCTTTACTCTTTTGGAGAAGGACATGGAGTACATAGAAGACTAGCACGTAGTATATACATATATGGATATATAGCAAGTACAATATTAGTATTAAGTACAGATTAGAATTGGAAAGCAAGAGGGCTAGTATATATGGACGACAGCACGAGGACGACTATGGTTCAGGAACAAAGGATTAGTATACTAAGCTAGTAGTTCGTTTTATTCAGAACTTGATAATTAGCTAGTCATAACACTTAAAGTGAATAGTACATATGATCTTACTTACTTTTATGTTTGTTTGATATACTTCTGAATGTTTCTAGCTATTGCAATGTTGAACAGCAAAATTGCTGAGTGCTGATGTCATGGGATCTGAGTTACTAATTGTGTTTGTTTACTTTTTTTTTTTTTGGTTTGGTCTGTACGTTTTGATATTTCRTAGCTTCACACTTGATTTGATCTATTTCCTCGGGGTTTTTGCCCCTTCTCTCTTACGCTACTTTAGTCAAAATTTGTTTGTTGTCCCATAAACTGGGGTTGCTACTAGCTAGTCTGCTTATTTTTTGATTATGCATTGGAGGACAAGTGGGCTCATCAAGGGAGGTCTTTTATGTATGTGTGGATAATTCTTTTGTGGTCAATTAATTAATTAATGTGCCAGTGCCCCCGAAAGTTGGCATGTATGTATGTTTCTTTGGCTCGAACAGTTGTATTGGAGGATTAGGACTCCCTACTAGCTAGTTCGAAGTACAGTAGAAGATCAGATCACGGCAGAGGGGATCGATGAGTAAGTGTGTGTGTGTTGCATGTGGGGTTGTTGAGGAGACCACTGTTCTGTTCATGCCTTTTTTGCRGTGGAAATTTGGGAAAATTCATATTCAATCTGGGGTGAGTTGTGAGTTGTACAACAGGAGTTTAGGGATTTTGTAATTGCGACTGCACTATTGTTGGTACTGGTACAGATTGAGGAGCAGATGTGTAGGGTGCGTGGCTGGGGCGGTCTGCGCAGCTTGAGGAAATTCAATTCGCAATGTTGAAGGGCGYTTGGAGGGGGCTAAGCTAGGGCTGCTGTGTTAGTTGTTGGATGAGTACATGTACARGTACATGGTAGCTACTGTAGGTCGTGGGGTTGAGGGGCAGCAGAGGACTGTTTTGGTATCAACTATCAAGAATTATGCATAAACCAAGTGATTGCCATTCTATTGGTTGATAACATTGTGGAACTTTTAAAATATGACCCCAATACCGTTTATAGGGAAAAGAAATATGAAAAGTTCCATTACTGTAATTTTGACAAGAAAACAAGAGATTGAAAAGACGCCTTGTTCAACCTGTATTCTTTACCAATTGAAAAAATGGGAACTAAATACGACATTTTTCTAATTTAGAACTCCATTTTCACAAATGAAGATCAAAACAACGCCAAATTGGAAATTTCAGCCACCCAAAAAGGATTAAAACTTTGGATATAGCAAAAACAAGCAAATCAAACCAGTTGGCAATTTTTTAAGGACTGAGAAATAATAGACATACCGAGAAGGAGTTCGGAGTAAGGAGGAGAGGAGAAGGGGTAGCTCGAAAATAAGAATAAGAACAGATCATAACTGGGCGTTCTATAATCAATAGACAATTAAATAACAAACATACTTATAGCACAAAAGAAAAGTCGGAGTATAGTTGTAGAAGTATTATAAGAATAGTTGGAAGAGAAAAGATACGACATTTGGCTGAGTTAGGAAAAAGAATAGCTTATAAGATCTTCAACTACAAATCATCAACTTGTTTCAACATTTAGCAGCCTGTTTATCCTCATCCCAATACGGCGTCGGTCTTTACTGTCTTGATCAACCCAGATTCCATTACACTTGGAGCTTTCCATTTCAGCATGTTGTTGTTGCTGATGCTTCGAACAAGATGAGACGCGTGGTTTTTCGACCACCCACGCAACTTCTGACAACCGCAACCTCAGAAATCCTTTCCTGAAATGAGATAATCCAAAGTATGAAGCTTGAAAAAAGACGGTTGAGTTTATGAAAGGGAAGAATTGGTATTCTGAGAAAAATTGGAAGAAAGATTAAAAAAGCATGGGTTTTTTGTTGGGTGAACAGGGAGAAAGGAGGAAGGAAGAAAGAGAGAAGAGAAGGGAGGCGGCATCTTAAGGGTTAGAAGTAGGGGGTGTTTTTGTGCTTGTTCTGCACAACCTCACTTTCAAAATGAGGATTTTTTTAATTTAAAATATAAAAAAAGGAGGGATTTTTTCTAAAAAAATAAATTTAATTTTTAGGGGTTGGAGGAAGCAGGCAAAATACGTTCTGGGAGGCAGAGAGAAATGGAGAGTGTTGAAACTGAGGAAAATAAAGAAAAACGTATAGCCAAGACAATTCAGTCTCGGATATGGCATTCGCAGCTCAAATATCATTAACTATCTTCTATATTTTTAATAATTAAATATTTTTCAAGATTTTTTTTTTTTTAGAAAATGTTAAACTATCTTAATTTCTAAAATACCAATCTTTGACTTCTCATGAAAAATGAGACCTCGTCGTCAATTGAATTTTGTTGCAACTGAATTTTTTGGTACTCGAATTAATTTATTGGTACCCGTGCTTTCCGCCTCCCAGAACTGAACTTATATTTTTACTGAAACATTAACAAATGTCTTAAGAATTGAACTTATTTTTAAATAGAACTGAACTTAATTGGCTAACTCGACTAACTTATTAACTACTGAACTGACTAATTTTTACTGAAACTGTATATAAATAAGTTGACGATACACGCCTTAGGGGTTTAGGGATATGTTTTAAAAGCTTAAAGTGAAATAAAGAATTATACGCAATTGTTATACTTGTAAACCTCATCATGATAGCTCTATACACCCCTTTTATTCTACTCACATGTCTTTCATATTTATCAAGGGTTTAATTGCTTTATTATTTACAACTAATAATAGAAAATTATAGCTGATATTCTCTTTATTTTTTTCATTTTTATTAGGAAGGGATGTATTTGCAGGTGGGGAGGAAAGTTACCTAATATTGTCATGTTATACGTAATTTAAAGAGCCGCATATAAGGCATTTAATGTATTGTTCATTTTAAAAATATTATTTAAGAATTACACATTAATCTAAGTAATAATGTTCATATTTTTTAAAAAAAATTGTCTTCTTATACCATACACTTAAAGGGTTATGGATCTGTCTGTTCAACTTATTTTACTTTATTTTTATAAAATAATAAATTCAACAAACATAGTTTAAATAAATAAAAACTAAGTAGAAACAAAAAAACCTCTAGGAGGGCATCTAAGCATCTCTAAGGGCTCAAGATATTGGAGCGCGTGCAGCGGTTCACATCTTCAAGAAGGTAGAGGTTTTCTATAGCTAAAGGAGTGGGGGTAAGGTAGATTGTATCTCGACTCCTCCAAGGTTCTTGTAGATCACTTGATCTTTTAGGTTGTTTGTAACCGCTTAAACACGTTTTGGTGTTTTATAATAATAATTAAAATAATAATAATAATAATATATAATGAATAATAATATAATTAATCATATCAATTTTTACCGGAGATTATTTTATTGGATAATGCTGCTCGTTTGCCCTCGGTAGGTTGATGGGTATCAAGCACCGTCACAATGTTGTCCACGATACTTACTTTGACTGTGTTTATCGATAAGGGTATTCACTCGTCGAAAGGGTAGGGAAGCGCAACTTGTTTCTAGGCTCCTATCTAACTTCATGTAATATGTAACGCTTTTTTATGCACCTATAATAAATATATAATCACTTTTTATAATATGTAAATAATAATAATTATTATTACATATAATGTAAACGCTTGTTGCTTGTAACACTTACGCTACGTTTTGGTGTTTTTTCTTATTAATAATAATATAATAATAATAATAATAATAATAATAATAATAATATAATAATATAATCACATCATAATAATAATAATAATCATAATAATACAACAATATATTTATAGTTGATGTAAGGGAATTAGTTATGTTTATTCATTTTTCTTCTGCATCGATTTGGGAAGAGTTAGAGAAGGGGTTGTATTCATCGAAGTAGATTAAGTAGATTTAGACGTTATCCAGGTCAGGATTTTTGGGACACGTGTATTGTTACATTTTCAGTAGGGAATTAAGTTAGCTATTGCTAGACGGAGTGGGGGCCAAATTGTTCTTGATTCCTCTCCAACTGTCTTGTATTCAGTTTGTGGTGTTGCTTGTAAAGTTTTGACACGTTTTGAATTTGATGTTTTTTTTATAATAATAATGATATTGAATAATAATATAATAATATAATAATAATAATATTCATCGTATTTTTTTTTTACTCGTAGTTTTGGTTTGACACGAATTTTAAGAAAGAGATTTACATGTGTATAATGAGAAAAATTAACTAACATAAGTTTAGTTCTGTCATTTCAGTTCATCTTATTCTGATTAATCGTAAACAGACCTTTATTTTCCAACCCTCAATTATTAATTGAAATTCTACTATAATTTGGTTCATGTACTTGAAGGGGAAAATTATTTTAAAAAATTAAATTATGCATTAATAACGTTTATACTAATTAGATGGAAGAATGTTCGTGATGTTTATTTTCATTTTTTTAAAGCTCAATCGCACTTTTTAAGATTTGGGGTAAACTATATATTAAAACATAAGAAAATCTCGTGATGTTTGAAGGAGCAAAGGATTTTTAGTACGAAATTTGGCCAAGGTTGAAGTGACCGAAAATAAATGGAATAACACAGATTTAGGCTTTCTTCGGATTTATTAATGGGCCGGATTGATAAGCTTTAAATTTTTGACAGGGCCTGTTTTATTTATATTAGTTGAAAGGCACTTGAACTGAACGAATTGAGTAATATTTTATGAGAAAGATATTGAAAAGTTGAATGAATGAATTGAACTGACTGAATTAAATTGAATTAAGCTGAAATAAACAGGCATGAAATTCAAAGAAGACCAAGGAGTAAAAAAATAGAGTAGAGGCTATAGAGAGCTAGTTCATAGTGGTGAACTAAGTAAATCATGTGAGAAGGGGTTAAATTTTGTAATTCACTGTTTTTTCTGGGCACCAAAATCTACTTAGAGAGTTCACACAATTGAACGTAGTTTCCATAAAGTTTTTCTAAATATAAGGTGGACTTCAATACTACTAGTTTACTCGTAGAGGAATACTTTAATAGCAAAGAAAGGTATAATGTAATATTTATAACTCCGTATGTAATATGACATAATTTGTAAATTAATCACTAAAAATCCACACTTTGACAATTACAAAATGTAATAGCTAGTTACAAATGTTTAGTGCTGCAATGAGATTGGTTTAGATGTTCATACATTATAGAAATTAATTGTTCATTATAATGGCAACTATGTAGTTCCTTCATGTGATTTATAAATTCTGAACTTTGAAATTACGCTTGTTATTTAATTCAAATTTAAAAAACTAATAATTACTAATAACTAATAGTAACTAAAAACTAATATACTAATAATCTTACACATTGACACTTTTGACAATTAGCTTGTTTAATGGACTTAAAAACTAAAATTACTTACATACTGCTGCTGCTCTGCTATAAGCTTTACCTAATCTTCACTATTGCCTATAATAGGTTTAATGGCTTTTACTATTAATTCTCATCTCCTTACTTAATAACAAGGTTAATGGTTTTAAAAAATAAAAATAAAAAACACGAAGACCCCCCGTGATCCACCAGCCTGGACTCAGCCACCTTCGCATCTCCCACTCAGAAATTGCTGGTTGTCGCTGCCATTAGACCATTCGCCAACTTACCACACCACCTACCATCTTCGAATTCTACCCATCGACCACTTTCGAATTCGCACCTCACCCATATATCTCAAACATGGTCATCCACGAACTACTACCTCCGAAAAAACCCATCCACCGAAAACACGACATAACATCTTCGAACTCCGCACGCACACCATCAATTCGATGGTGAGGGGATGGATTTTGATCCAATATCGAGGTTGGTTGATTCAATTCGATAATAGGGCTTGGTTGTCAATTTCGAGGTGAGGTGTTGATTGAGGGTTGGGGAGATGTGGCGAGTGGAAGGGGGGTTGTTTTCGGGTGTTTAGTATGGTTTGTGTTTTTGAATGGGTTGGCAGTTTTTCGAGCCAACCATCTTGTTCAAATAAACATAAATTGAACACCGATTTCTGGTGGTTGTGTATGGTGTTGGTCGATCGCAGCTTTCTGGTGGTTGTTGTGTCGCGGCTGTGGGCTGGTGTTGGGTTGCAGGTTGGGGTTGTGGATACGAATGTTCTGTTGCTGGTGTTGTAGTCGAGGTTGTGGCGGAATTGAACTGGGTCGCAGGTTTGTGATGGAGAGAGATGGTGTGGTTATGTTAGGATTATCTATTATTATTATTATTATTATTATTATAATATATTATTATTATTATTATATAATTGTTATTATTTTATTTTAATTTTACTCAAGAGGAAAAAAGAAAATAAAAGGAGTAGAATGACTGATATAAGGTGGTTTCCAGTCAAATAGTGCAATGAGTGAAGTTTAGCTAGGTTGCAGGTCTAGTATAATTCGCGTAATAACGCTCAGGTCAGATTATTCATTGCAGACCAAAAGGTGGCGATTATTAATTTCATTTTTCCTATAAAAAGTGAAAGTATTGGGTCAGACCGTCTGACAAATGTTGTTTTACCGCAGGCGTAAATGAAATAAACTACATGGTAAATGAAAAAAAATACAATTATTTTTCAGTTGTTGCACTATTATTTTCATTTTGGCATATGATTTTTTTTTCATTTGGTGTATGATTTTTTTACAATCTTTGGTCCGTCACTTTTCTCGCCGCCCGGCGCGGGGCTTGGGTTACTACGCGCTATGTTTGTGGATTGTAGGTTCTTGGTTCAAACCGCAGAGTTTAGTTGCAAGACGTAGTGATTGTGGTCTATATGATTTAGAAGTCAACAAAGGTTATCTCTCCTCGTCAAGAAAAAGGTTTGTCTCAATTAGAAGATTCATCAATTTGAAGTTTAATTCAATACTTTCGGTTTTTACGTGCGCATTCTAGACTCCAAATGAAAAAAACTACCATAAATGAAAACAATACACATGAAAATGGAAAAGTAAAAGTAAATGAAAAAACTAGATTATTTCAGTTGGTTAATTATTTTTTTTCATTTGGTGTATGATTTTTTTTCAGTTAGGGTATTGTTAAGCTTGTCTGAGCGTCAGACGAGTCTGGCACAATACTTTCTAATAAAAAAATACGATACCTTATACTTAGAAAGTGGTTTATGAGCAAATAACAAGATTTATCTTCCTTATGTGTAAATCTAAACTAAAGATTAAAATAAGGATTTTTTTGCAGAAACAAACTTTTTATAACAAAATTTTTGCGAAAGAAAGACCTTTTAACGAATAATGTGCAAAGTGAACCTAAATGAAAATTTTCTTTGGAAACACATCTCATAACCTTATGACGTCATTGTGGTTTTTGACTCTTTATAATGTCGTTTGACTTTACTTTGACACCGAAATGCTTATTTTCACTTTTGTCTTCAATCTCCCTTTGTATGTTTCGCAATAGAATATTCATGTTCTTCCTTTCTTCTCCTACTCTTCTCTAACCACATTCATTACGCTATCAAATCAAAAAAAAAATTGGAATTCAATTTCATCACTCATTCTACTCGATTTGTCAGGTATTGTTTACTTCCAATTGCTCTTTTGTCTAATCTTAATCTTACTTCATTATACAATCTCACTTCATTATACCTCTCTGTCATCAATTTTCTCTACTGTTCATTATAAATCGTTTTTTTTGCTCGATTTTGGGAATACGAATGGCGAAAAAAGAGGTGGCGTTTGTGTTCTGAAGGAGTTCAAACGATTGGTGTGAATACAAGTGATTTACAAAGCAAAGGTGTGATTTTTTATACTCTGTTACTCTTCTTTTGTTCTTCGATTTATGGTTTTAATTGGCACATTTTCTTTTTCTTGGGTTTTTTGATGTTTCTGTGTGATGTTGAGCAAGAAATGGTTGTTTTGCATGTTTTAATAAACGGTTGGTTTTTGAATTGCTAGTTGTAAATTCCATTTTATTTTTTTTGGTTATTGCTGTATGTTGGTTATATGAAGCATATTATTTGTTGTTGTGGTTGCTATTGTTTGTGTGAATTTTACCTTGAATTGCTGATGTTTTTTGTTGATGTGTTCTCCTTGTTGTTGTTATTGTTTGTGATCTTTGCTGTTGTTGACTGTTTATTCTTGTTGTTGTTGTTCTTGGGTTTGTTGCTGTTGGTTTTGTTTGTTTGTTGTGTTCCTTGTTGTTTTATTGTAGAGAGGGAATCAAAGGAAACAATTTGGGAGAAAATTTCAACTTAACTTTCAGAGGAAATCAGAGGAGGAAAATTTGGGAGAATAGAACAATGAAGAAATGTTTGAACCAAATGGGGCAAAAGATTTAAACTTTGAAGAATAAGAATGGAAGAAGATGTGATTAAATAGAGGGGGGAAATTAGGGCGCGGTTAATTGGAAACATAATCAGAGGGGAGATGAGAGTAAGGGTGCAAATAAGCATTTTGGGTGTCAAATGTAAAGTCAACAACCATTTAGTAAGAGTCAAGCACAGTGACGTATAAGGTGGTGTTTCGCAAGAAAATTTTCATTTAGGTTCAATCTTGCAATTATCGTTTAAAGATTTTATTTCGCATTTGGTTTATAAATAGGTTTGTTTTCGCAAAACTTAATATCCTAATTTGGGATTTTTAAAAACTTGTACGTTACCATGAGATTACACAAAAGTTGGTGCTATAGGGAATTTCCAAAACATTTTTATTAATTACATAATCACTATGAAAGTTAATTGTAAAACTTACATTGTGGTTTCTGTAGGGCTCCGCCCGCTTAGGCAGGGCGTTGAACCTCAGCTTCAGGGTCATGGTGGTTGAGCCATGGATCCGCATGTGAATGAGTTGGGGTGTGTCGTCGAATTGAGGGGATCGGGAACCGTGCTATATAGGTTATTCATAATGGACGCCCGAAACATTGGTGCACAATTAAATGGCCTCCACGTCCAAAGTCAAGTAACCAGTCGTGGTTGGGGACATGGTACATAGATTTGTAACCAATTCGCCGCATGTAGCGGCTCTACTCGGTCTGCATTGTAAGTTCACAAATCACAACAATTGAATTAAAAGAGACCTATTGATTTGACTTTTGAAGTGCCTAATTATAGTGGGTTGCTATTATAACAAACAAGACTTCTACAATGAATAAGGCGGTCTTTGATTGTTAGTCAATGTTAATAAGGTGCTAGAAAACCCGTTCGTCCAATGATTATTGCTTTAATGTGACAACGATTAATTCCGGTCTTGTTTTAAGCAATATATCAAGTGTGATTGAATATATATCAAGAACATGAAACAAGGTTAGTAGGCATAATGATATGTATTGATGCGCCTTCTCACCTTGTCTGCAACCAATCAATCGTTATGAACAATCAAAGGAATCGCCTTTCGATTGAATTTGTAATTGAGACAGAAAAACGCCTGGTTAGTATTGACAATACAATAAGTTGTATAATATAAATGAAAACAAGAGAAACAATTGGAACAATGAAATATTAAGAAACTACATTATTTCATGAAACATTAACAGTGAGTTTCTACATTGCTTTAATCGATTAAAAACTAAAATAGTGGTTAATCAAATTAAAGAGACAAAAGGAATTGAAAAAGAGTGAAAAGAAAGGTTTTTGGTGAGTATCTCAGATTTATACCCTTATTTCGCTGTTGATTCGAGAGAATCGATGCTTGAATTGAAATCGAATGTGTTTTTGAGTGTTTGAGTGTTTTGAAAGTGTATGATTGTGTATTGATGTGTCTTGTGACTTGAGTTTGTGAAATTGTGAAGTTTCTGAGTCGTGAAATTGTGTGTGTCAGATCGTGTCGAATGAGCAGGAGGGAGTATTTATAGGCACGAGGCAAAACGAGGCAGGAAAAAAAACCTGCTATATATGCTGGAACTGAGCAGTTATTACGAGGTGAGGAGCGTATATAGCTCATCCAGCGTATATACGCTGCTCATTTCCCAAGAAATTTGGCAAAACGTGTGGCAAGGTTGAGCGTATATACGCTCAAAATGGACGTAATAGCTATCAGGAGCGTATACGCTCATTTCAGCGTATAGCTCAATGGTTGAGTATATTTTTCCAAAAACTGATATATTTGATTTCCTCGATTTTATTTCGTGATTTCCTTGATTCGACGCACCTAGACACCCTTGCTCTCCAAGCAAGATTTCTAGAATGTTTAGAAGGTTCACGTATTTCCGGAGTATTTTTTCTAATATTCGCGTATTTTCTGCGTATTCTTGCGTATTTAAACATTGCAAAATTCATAGAAAATCATAGAAATCAGAAAATATTTAAAAATATTGGCGGATTCAGAAAAATCTATGGCAATGATGGAAACAAAAGGCAACGAGAATCGCCAGTGGTGACTTGTTTGAAAACTTCGAAACCTTTGAGTTTATCGAGAAAACGAAAGAAAATAGTGTGCCTTGTAAGTGACTTTGTCATAGTCGAGTAGACTCACGTATTCAACTTTCGTGAGTTCAAAGCATCTTTTCGAGTCGAAAAAACGCGAGAGCGGTATTTTCATCACGGATTACTCATTGGGGAGAACATTTTCAGGTGTCTACATGTTCCAATCTTTGAAATCTTCATTTTCTCTTCCAAGTCAATTTTTTAGTATCAAGGTTTGTGAATATATGACACGTGACATTGTAACAATACTATTATGCAAACTATTATGTGAAATTTAATAATAAGTTTAAATTCTTCGTTATAGTTGAGGCTTGATCTAAATTCCAATGTTGAACAAACATAATAATTCCCTTTACAATTCAAGAAGTAGTTTTTTTTTGTAAATAACAAATTATATTGTATCCCGTGCAAGTGTACAAGTCCAAATACTGTTTACTTACCTAATTACAACTCTCTGTTCTTTGATGGGTTTAATAGTCTTCAAATGATTACTTGAAGGATTCCACTTCAAAATATTGTCTCTTGTTATTATTTTACTTCTGTTTTAATTTCATATTTCATTAATTTTCATTGATCAACGCAATTGTTCCAATTTGAAAATGAAGTGTCTAAGTGTCAGTGTCGTGTCCGTCCACAATTCGTGTGTAAAATAACTCTCTTTAATTCCTACTTCTTAGCACCATAAAGGATAGAAGATGTTCTCCCAGTTCATGCAGATTTTACAATGGTTTAAAAGTGCTAACCGCTAAACCCATGATTACTCGAATGAGGTTCCAAAGATATACATAACAAGTCATTTTGTTCCTCATTTACAATGATTACATCAACATGACAATTTAGTTTTGAATTTTATGCTAGACTACATGTATCTTCAAACGAACAGTAATAAGCAACAATGCTTTGTAGTTCATCCACTTTTTTCTAAAGAACACTTACAAAACTGAATGTTCTTTCCTTAATACAGTTTTTAGGACTTGGATAGGACTTATGCCACAACTTGTTGCCTCTAAAAGAAACAAAAGTAATAAGAGGATTTCCAAATATTATACCGTGTACATGTTTTCTCCATGACAAATGGATAGACCTCTGAATCAAACAGTCAGAGGACCCGAGTCTCGGATGTAAAACCCATCAGTGAATAATAATCAGTGACTACAAAAGTTAATTGCAAGGATTGATTATGTAGCTAATCTCATGTAATGATGATAAGTCATATCTATACATGTAGTTTTGGATTCAAAAGTCCGGGAAAAGGTAACTCGTGGAATTAGTTCAACTTCAACTTTGCAAAATGGACTAGTATTGAATTTGCTGATTAGGCACAGCCGCACAGGAATATAATATATACTCTAAATCTTAACACTCCCTCACATGAAAGACCCTTTGGGCTTGAAATGTGGACGCAACACGGCCCACTCATACCGACACGAACTAATTCCACTTAGAAGGGAGGAGGGAGGTGAGATTCGAACTCGTGACCTTTGTGTCACGCTGGCTCTGATACCATGTTCACACGACCATCTAAACCAAAAGCTTGACTACTTAAGCTTCCTAGCTTAGGTTGTTGTCTGAGAAAGAGAAATTTCCACAGCGTTTG
>SNQN01000265.1:86536-97810 GCA_008642245.1 Bassia scoparia
TAGACACGCCCCACATTGAAAGACCCTGGGCTTGAATGTGGACGCAACACGGCCACTCATACCCGACAGAACTAAATATCCATTAGAAGGAGAGGGAGGTAAGATTCGAACTGTACTTTGTGTCGTGGCTCTGATACCATGTCACCGACCATCTTAACAAGCTACTACTTAAGCTTCCTAGCTTAGGTGTGTCGAGAAATGAACTTACCAGCTGCCACATGTATCAACCAATGCTGGCTATCACTGGTCGTTATGCCATAATCTTGATTTCATACCCACATCTCTGCTGGCCCCCCCCCCCCCAAACCCCCCCACCGCCCTACGTAACTACCAGTGACTGTAATGTACTCATTCAACAACTAACACCACAGCTGCTTGCCCCTCCAATCGCCCTTCACAATTTGCGGAAATTGATGTCCTCGCTGCTCAGACCGCCCCAGCCTACGCCCCTACACTCTGCCTCATGTACCAGTACCACAAAGTTGCATCGCAATTACAAAGATCCCTTAACTCCTGTTGTACAACTCACACTCAACCCAGATTTGATATGAATTTCACCATTCACTGGAAAAAAAGCATTTTGGATGAAACGAACAGTGCTCCTTTCAACAACGACCCATCATGCACACCAAAAACTATACTCATCTCCCTCTTGCTGACCTGATTTTTATGTATCTCGAAATCTAGCTAGTAGGTGATCTAATCCTCCAATACAACTGTTCCGGAGCCGAACATACACATCAACTTTCGGACTAGGCACTGGCACTTGTACGAGAATAATTATCAGTAATTAGAACCCAAGTTGTGATCCACAAAGCAAAGAGCTAAGTTTTGTTCAAACCGTACAATAAACAGGACCGCCCCCACTTGTAATCTGAGTCCACCTTTGTTCGCTCCCAAAGGCCATGAAATCCAACAAAATAAGCAAGATCTACGTATAAGGCTAGAACAGGTTCCATAAGGGCAACCCCAGTTTTAATTTGGATGGACTATGGCAACGAAAGCAATTACTTTGCGCAGCCAATTCTGTAACCCTGAGCACCCTTTCACCGTACCTGCAAAACGAAAGGTTATTTACTCATGTACCTGACCCCATGCGTTTATGCCCAGAAGCGCTCTGGATCTCGGGCTGCTTCTCCTACGGCACTTGAGAGGGGCCAAAAACCCGCAGGAAATAGATCAAATCAAGTGTGAAGTAAGAAATCAATACAGGACAAACCACCAAAAAAAAAAGTAAAACAAAACAATTAGTAACTCAGATCCCATGACATCATCACAATTTGTTGTTCAACATTGCAATAGCTAGAACATTCAGAAGTATATCAAACAAACATAAAGTAAGTAAGATCATATTGTACTATTCACTTTAAGTGTATGACTAGCTAATTATCAAGTTCTGAATAACAGAACTCTAGCTAGTTATACTAATCCTTTGTTCCTGACATAGTCGTCCTCGTGCTGTCGTCCATATATACATGCCCTCTTGCTTTCCAATTCTATCTGTACTTAATACTAATATTGTACTTGCTATATATCCATATAGTATATACTACGTGCTAGTCTTCTATGTACTCCATGTCCTTCTCCAAAAGATAAAGCCAAAAATCCGAAACATGCTTTATGATCTACTACTTCGATCAAAGCTAACACACCCATGATTTACTTGTACTAACAAACTTATATCCACATTCTCCACGACAGTAATACCATGCTCTGCACCATACCCTTTGATTCAGTCCTCAAGTCAGAAAAATATCATTAGTTAAGAAGATCTCTACTCCAATCCTTGTTGCACAACATCTTCTAATATCTGATAATCTTCTTGTTTGGACAGTATATACTCACTCGATGCTGCCAGATCAACAATCTCTTGTGTTCTGCCTTCAAAATCAATTTGATTCTACGAAAATTTGAAAGCTTTTTAAGTGTAATCAAGCATAAAGTTCCGGAAGGTGTGGTCGCTTTCCAAAATTCCTATTGTTTCACGCTTTTAAAAACTGAACTTCACAGACAATAGTCTTATTCCAAACCCCTGACACAAATTTTACACCCATCTTTTGCCTTCCGAAGGATTTCACCACTACGAAACAGGCACCAAACTTTTAACTTCCTTCAACTCATCGATGACCAGTACGACATTGTTTCAATTTCCTGCGTTTTCCGAATCACTGTATTAATCTGTTTGTTGGTGCACATCATCAAATTGTCTACCACTTTTCTTTTTCTTTCTGTATCGTGACGATTTGTGCCTGTAAATTGAATTCAATTTAACATCAGCATCAATAAATAGAATTAAGTTTGTAGTGACCCAACACTACAATATATTTTTTCTTGATTATTACATAATTGTACACTATTTATTTGTGGAGAGCACATGTCTCTCGTTTCCTTGGTAGAACTCTTGTTTTACTCTCTTTAATTATGGTGGAGCTCTCTTGTTTGCCGCTTACTTGTTTTGCTTTTCCACACTTACAACTCATTCACACATTCTCTAGATTTTTTTAAAACAATGCTTTCTCTGATATTTCTCTCAACGTATCTATACATATCACTATAAAAAGATAAGACTGCGATCAAGTATAGCCAAAAGCGGCGTTTTGACCGCAGCTTTGAGGGGCAGCTTTGTTAATTTGAATCAAAAGCTGCGGTTAAAAAACGCAGCATTTAAACCAACAAATGCTGCGGTTTTGGGTAAAACCCGAGGTTTTTGATACTCAAAACCCTGCGGTTTTTACACATGAAACCTCGAGGCGCCTCTTCCTCAGTTAGCTTTTCCTACGGCTGACCTTGGCTTCGGGAAAAAAAAGAAATGATGTAGATGCCTTCCCTACGGCCTGACCGTGCTTATTCGGAAGGGTAATTGCAAGTTCCCGTCGGAAGGCCTCTTCCTTCGAAAGTTCCCCTACGGCTGAAAACCTTGGCCTTCGGGGATAGTTGTGATTGTATGGCCTTCCTACGCGACCTGGCTATTCGGGGAAGAACGTAATTGGTAAGTTCCGTCGAAGCGCCTCGGTTTTAAATGCTGCCGGTTTTCTGGTAACCGCAGTTTTGAATCGTTAGTCAAAAGTGCCCTTTTTACCAACTAATCCGCAAGACCCTTTGAGTATTTTTTTTTTCATATTGTATAGTATAATTTATCACCCTACGTGAGTACTGCCCTTTAGCTTTATATAATTATTAACTTCAGGAAATGTGAAGGATATTTAGATTAATTTCGAGAGATGAGATTATTATAAATTTAATGTATGAAGGTTTGTAGTAAATCTGTCAGGGTATATAGTATTATTTCCCAATTCAGAGGGTGCCAGTATTTGTCCGAGTTCGATGATCCCGGAAAAGTGTGAGTCCTGTACAGCAAACATCCGTATAGCGAGAACCATCCCTAGGCATGTGTGTAAGTTCATGATTCCTATAGTATTAAGAATGTTCTAGCTATCGGCGACAAGCATATTCCCAGTGTCCCTCCGTTCCTCGGAGTATCAAACAGTACGTTATCTCAATTACAAGCCTGAAACTCTACCTTGGCCTGGACCTGAGATACATTCACAGCATTCAATATCGCAGCCAATGGACCCAAAAACAGAAGAATCCGAGACAAAAAAGTGTAATACTCCAAATCTTTAACAAAAAAAGAGAGAAAAAATCTACTCCAGAATAATTGTTTTTTCTTACAGACATTTGAAGTGTGACAAAGAACTTCAGTGAAGCCATATTATCCCATCTGACCATGCAACCTGAAAAAAATCGCTGCGATCAATAACTAATAATAAAATTCAGCTGACTAATGTCATAATCCGATAATATAGTCCGCCATAAAAAATATCCAGTAGAGTTGAGAACGAAGAAAGAACAAGTCCAACGTTATATGCGGAGAATCCTATAGGCCTGTTAAAAAAAAAATAAAAAAAAAGAAAAAAAAATAAAAAAATGAAATGGGGTTGGATTAAATAATTGAAGATATATCAAATAATTAACTAAGGGATTATGAGATAAGGTGAAAATAATTTATTTAAAAAATAAAAAAAATCAAATAAAAAATAAAATATTATATATTTATATATGCTGTTTTATTTTATTATGAATTGGGATGGGCATCTTGGAAAAGGGGAAGAAGCAGCCCTCAGTTCCTCAGGAAACCTTCGCCTAACGCTGAACCTTGCTTTTCGGGAAGATGGTGCGTGGGTATGCAAGAAAGAAAGCAACAATCGCGGATAAAGTGAACTTGACCCTTATCTTCCAGAATTTTCCATTTCCGCACCAGGGTGACGACAGCGTGTGCAACAAAAGCTCTCTTCTAAAAATTTCTCAGTAACCTTCCCTTTCCTGCAATAAGATAACATGAAGAAAGGCAAGTAGAATATCACAAATTCGCAGATATCAGTTATGAGACTTCAACAATCATTAGAGAAGATAGAACAGTAAAGGTAACCTATTCAGACGTGAATATTTCAAATCAAGAGAGCAAAGATTCAGGACAGCCAAATTTTGTTGAAGGATTCCCATCACAAAATAAAAGTGTTAAACAAAACCATAGAAAGTATCATAAATCCGCAGACATTCTTTCATTGAAAATTAAGTGTCAATGGAATAATATTAGCCAAATTAAGCCTTTCATTGAGAAACAATTTACACAACAAAAATCCCGTTATAACACAGATGTTTACGACGTCATGAAAAACGTCGGAAAGTCATTATTACCGGCCGTTTTATAGGACGCAATTACCAACCGCGTATATGCACTAGTCGGAAACACTGTCTAATATTTGATCTTATACACCGTATAAAACGGTCAGAACGATGGTAATCCATGTCAAAATATTTTATTTGACTTTGGAAACAAATACCGACCGCCTACGTCGGATTGAAATAAATAAGTAAATTTTTTAAAAATAAAAAAACAAATCGACCACATGGTCGACCATTCAACTAAACACACGCTCTCTCTTTTTATTCCCATTTCCTTACTCTCTCCTCATATCACTCCTCTACTCTCTCCTCTTCTCATTTCATGCGTCTCTTCATCTCTCTCCTTCTTCATATCTACTCTCCTCTCCTCAATACCTTTTCACGCTATCGCACTACGACAAAACCTCCCTAACCTCCAACCCCTCCTCCTCTCACCCTCCCTCTCGGCAATTGCCCCCCAACCTTCGTCTTACTCTCGTGCCCTAGAACCTCGCCTCTCGCCTCCTCTTGCCTTTGCCAACCCGTCGGTCTGTCCTCAAATCGTTAGGTTTATTTCAAATTTGTTACGTAGGGTTTATGTTTGTAATTTTCTTTTTTCGTTTTTTTTTTCAATTATTGCGTTTCATTTCAGTGTCAAAATTATTTTCGATTTCAAATTCCTTTTTAAAACATTCGTTTTCAGTTTCGAATTTGTAAATAATTCGTTTTCTTTAAATTAATTTTCAATCATTTCAATTTTTTTTGTGTTCGAAATAATGTTTAGAATCTGTTATTGCTTGACAGTCTCGAACTTCTTTCTTCCTCTTTTCTGGTTATTTGCTTTTTTCTTATAGTCGTTAGATCTAGGTTATTTTCTGATTTTTTGAATTTTTCGTTTTTCTTTTTTCTTTTGATATTCGTTTCCTGAGCATAGTCATAGTTGAAATTGTTTTTAAAATTTCTATAAATAGTTTTTTCTTTTAAATCTGTTTCTATTTTTTATATTATTTTTTGATTTTCAATTTTTCTGGTTTTTAATCTGAATTTTTATTCATTTCATTTTGTTGTTTTTTGTATTCTATTTTTTGAAATCTAAATTGTTTCATCTATTTTTTTTTTTTTTTTGCTATTTTGGTTGATGGAATTGATTATGAGTTAAGATTGATCGGAATATGGAAGTGTTTAAAACTGTTAACATTTTTTTATTGATTTATTAGTTTTGTGCTATCATATTTATGTAAATTTATGAAGTTGAGTTCACAACAATTGAGTAAATGGGTGATAAAAATTGCGCTTGTTATCTTTTTTTTTCTATTAGTTATTGTTGTTTGTTGTTGAAATTGATTGGTATTTGGAAATGTGAAATTCACCTTTTTTTAAATTTGCATCATTTTACCGACCGAGAACGTCGGTAAAACCTGACATAATTCGATATTTGACCATTACTGACCTATTAACGTCGGGTAATAATTAAAATTTATATTGTTACAAAATAAATTTGACTAAGTCTAACTGTTAAAATTCACGACCGACTACAGGAGTCGCAGATAAACTGAACATACCAGACCGTTACGTTAGTTAATCTCCTCCATGTACGGACGAAGAAATTAACCCACCGTTTAGATCGACGCAAATCAATCGGTCTTTATTGTATAAGTACATCTAGTACTATACATCGATTGGTAATAAGTTTTCCGGACCGTTAACGAGTCGAAAAACCACGAAGTAACCACCATAACGATTAAGTCTTGAACCACCGTCCGATTACGGACCGTAAACATCGAATCTGTAAAGCTAATTACGGACTAGTTCCTGCTTTATTATGACCACTGTTTTGTGGTGTTCAAACGCGTCGTAATCGCTGGTTTCTTTTTCAATCAAGGCATTTAAGGCTCGTGTTATGGGACATTGCTCACCTACCCACGGTACAACCCACTAACTAATAGAGACATAAACTATATTATATAAAATAACAAGACACATTAGTGAGGTAGACAATTTTCCCATTGTGTTGAACTCTATTTTCATTGAATTTGAAATTCCTAGTAAATAGCATATTTCTCAAAGGTTTGTTGCGACAAAAAAAGTGTAAAATTGGGAATATTCAAATCCTTGAATTGCAATTTCCTATCTAGATGAGTAGGAATATAACTCACTCCCCTCTTGGTCAATCAAAATCCTAAGAAGTTAAAATTCCTAGATCACAATCCTAATTGACCAAAAAAACAAACCTGACTACAACGACTTGAAAACACCGGAAAAGTGAGCAAATAAAGCAAGAAATAAGAAACCGAAACTTTTAATTACCGACTCGTTTAAACCCGTTTTTATAAACAAGTTGATCAAGTAGGAATCGAATTCACAAGTTTGCAAATTAGCTTGAAGTACAATATAAGAAAAGCGATTTTGTATTAGGTAAATACTTGATCCCACACAAAGAAATCAAAATATATAGAAAAATGAACAAAATAACGCTCATCGTCGCTCGTAATAATCCCTACTCGAGATAATCTCAAATAATCCTAATTTGTTACACAATTCTCCCCAAAACAAGCCTTTGCCTAGAACCTCTTAGCCGTTACTTTTTTTTGTATATTTTCTTTTTAATTATAATCCCTAACCACTCCTCCCTCGCCCTTCTCCTTCCCTCCTACGGACAATCAACCACCCACCGGTCAACATGGTTACCACACCGTGAGTAGCTACCTATCAAACCCCACGGTCCAACAACAACGCAACCCACACCACCACACACTACCACCCACAAAAACCCCCATGAATGCACCTAATCACACCAACACCCCGCAAATACCCTGAATCACCCAACACCACCTCGAAATCAATCAACTACCACCACCAGCACATCACGATCACCACCACTCACGACCCACAGAACCACACGTCGCCAACAACGCAACCGCGACAAACAGCAAAATAAAAAAGCAACCACAGCGACCGTAACACAGACCACAACCCGACCACAACATTGATCTCAACAACCCCTGCAAACGTACAACCCCGACCCGCCAACACCAACCAAACAAAACCAACCTTCAAAATTTGTGAAATCTGCTCTTGTTTTGGAATTCTGCCAAATTTTTGAGGAATGTGTGCTATATGGATGAGTTGCATATTCGTCGTGTGTCAATTTGTGCGATGGTACGTGATCATTGTGCGAATTTTCTGATCTCTCTATGGATCTCTTTTGTCTTGTTTGGTTTGTCGGTGACGGGTATGCAGTTTCTAGTGCCAAAAATGTGCGATTGGGTGCGAATTGCGAATAAATGTCCGCTTGAGATCTGGGTGTCAACGTGTCTCAGCTTCGTGGACTCTGCAAAGGTGGTGGGTCGGCTTGTTCGTTGGGTGGAAGAGAAAGGTTGGGAAGAGTTAACTATTTAGATGAGTGCATACGATTATTCTTTGAGAACATTTTGAATAGGATTATTGCACACCACAAAAGTCTAAGGATTATTTATTTCAAATTTTATCCATAATAATATTTTATTTAAGATCAAATAAACTGCATAGTAATAACAATTTTTAACTAGTTCTAATCACATAGGCAATTTGCAACCCTAAAACCTCAATAGTTGTACATTTTTAGCGAAACATCTAAAGTGCCAAAAAAAAAAAAGCATTTTAAAAAAATTGACAGGAGCCCACTAACTATTAAACCGACCGACCCAAGAAATAGCATAACCTTAGGTCAATAACAAATCATTTTGACCAGTTATCGAAAAAATGAACCGAAATCTGACATTGAAAAACGACCGATACCACCATTCCCAGGGCTTATAAGCACAACCAAACAACACTAAGCCATGGCTAGGAAGTTTAATTTCCCACAAAAATTGAAACTACCATGGAATTAATACCCAGGCTACCAAACAAGTCCAGAAATTATGTAGAATTGGGAACATTACAAACAGCGAAGACTAGACTAACGTCTAATACCCCACCGTTATCATGTTTACCGACACGAAAATAACGAGGTCACACGAGTATGTGAAAACGGACTCGTCACTATAACCCAAGATCTGAAATTGAATGCACAAAATCAACAATTAGACATTAGGCTTGTTCACCCGGAAGCAACTTTGTATTAACTCTTTTCAGCATCATCAAGGCCTTCCGATGCCTGCGCCCACGGGAAACAACTTGGCCGCAAATTGTTATTCTTGACTCTCCTCAAATAATCTCCTCTATTTCTTTTCCTTTCCTTGTTTATATTCCCTTTTTTAAATTAACCAAAAATAGTAGCCAAAAATTCACTATCTTGCGTCCCTATCCTTTCCTCTCAATTTTATTTAACCTCGACAACAACTAATACATAAAAAATACTCCTGAATATGGCTTGTATAACAAACCCTAATAGCAAGGGCTTCACTCTGACAACGTTTATTTTAAAGTCATACATGGATTAAACTACTGTAAATACTATTCCCTTTTAAAAAAAAATCACTGACTACTACCACCAAAAAAAAATAACAACCAAAAAAAAAAAAAAAAGTAAATTAAATTACCACAACTTGTTTTATTAGAAATAATTTAATTCACTGTAAGTAGGACTGCGAGTCCCAAGTCAATTTTACTTTAGGACACTCAAAAAAAGTCTCGACCTTGATGTGTAATTTCGATCTACACTCAACACGACTTGTCCACACCCTTGACCGAATCCGAGCATCAATAGCCTTACAGCTAGTTTAGATACAAAGAGAAAGAAGAAGAAAAGCAGAACAGGCGGAAAGGAGGAAACTTTCATGTGAGGGGGAGTGTTAGAGATTTAGAGTATATATTATATTCCTGTGCGGCTGTGCCTAATCAGCAAATTGCAATACTAGTCCATTTTGCAAAGTTGAAGTTGAACTAATTCCACGAGTTACCTTTTCCCTGGACTTTTGAATCCAAAACTACATGTATAGATATGACATTATCATCATTTACATGAGATTAGCTACATAATCAATCCTTGCAATTAACTTTTGTATAGTCACTGATTATTATTCAGCTGATGGGTTTTACATCCGAGACTCGGGTCCTCTGACTTGGTTTGATTCAGAGGTCTATCCATTTGTCATGGTAGATAAACATGTACACGGTATAATTTTGGAAATCCTCTTTATTACTTTGTTTCTTTTTAGAGGCAACAAGTTGATGGGCATGAAGTCCTATCCAAGTTCCTAATAACTGTATTAAGGAAAGAAAACATTCAGTTTTGGTAAGTGTTTCTTTTAGAAAAAAGTGGATGAACTACAAAGRATGTTGTTAGCTAATTAGCTTGTCGTTTTGAAGATACATGTAGTCTAGCATAAAATTCAAATCTGAAATTGTCATGTTGATGTAAGTCATTTGTAAATGAGGAACAAAATGACTTGGTTATGTATATCTTTGGAACCTCATTCGAGTAATCATGGGTTAGCGGGTTAGGCACTTTAAACCTCATTTGTAAAATCTGCATGAACTGGGGATTGAACAATCTTCTATCCTTTATTGGGTGCTAAGAAGTAGGAATTAAAGAGATGTATTTTACACACGAATTGTGTGACGGACACGACACTGACACTTAGACACTTCATTTTCAACTTGTTGGAACAATTGGTTGATCAATTGAAAATTAATGAAATATGAAATTAAAACAAGAAGTAAAATAATAAGCAAGAGACAATAATTTTGAAGGTGGGAATCCTTCAAGTAATTCATTTGAAGACTATTAAAACCCATCAAAGAACAAGGAGTTTTGTATTAGGAGTAATAAACTAGTATTTGGACTTGTACACTTGCACGGGATACATTATAATTTGGTTATTTTACAAAAAAAAACATACTTCTATGAATTGTTTAAAGGCTGAATTTATATGTTTAGCTTCAACATTGGAATTTAGGATCATAGCTCGAACTATAACYAAGAATTTTAACTTATTATTAAATTTCACATATATAGTTTGCATAATAGTATTGTGTACAATGTCACGTGTCATTATTAATTCACAAACCTTGATACTAAAAAATTGACTTGGAAGAGAAAATGAGATTTCAAAGATTGGAACACAATGTAAGTTTTACAATTAACTTTCATAGTGATTATGTATTAATAACAATGTTTTGGGAAATTCCCTTTGATAGGCACCAACTTTTGTGTAATTTCAATGGTAGGTACAAGTTTTTAAAAATCCCAAATATAGGTATAAGTTTTGCGAAAACAAACCTTTTATAACCAAAATTTTGCGAAATAAAATCTTTTAAAACGATAATTGCAAGATGAAACCTAAATGAAAATTTTCTTTGCGAAACACCACCTTATGACGTCACTGTGGCTTTGACTCTTACTAAATGGRGTTGACTTTACATTTGACACCCAAAATGCTTATTTGCACCCCTTCTCTTCATCTCCCCTCTGATATGTTTCCAATTAACCGTGCCCTAATTTCCCCCCTCTATTTAATCACATCTTCTTCTTCCATTCTTTATTCTTCAAAGTTTAAATCTTGTTGCCTCCATTGTTGTGTTCAACATTTCTTCCATTGTTCTTTCTCCCAACTTTTTCTCCTCTGATTTCCTCTGAAGGTAAGTGAAATTTTCTCCCAAATTTGTTTCCTTTGATTTCCCTCT
>SNQN01000265.1:99159-119234 GCA_008642245.1 Bassia scoparia
CTTTTATAACCAAAAATTTTGCGAAATAAAATCTTTTAAACGATAATTGCAAAATGAAACCTAAATAAATTTCTTTGCGAAACACCACCTTATGACGTCACTGTGGCTTTGACTCTTACTAAATGTGTTGATCTTACATTTGACACCCAAAATGCTTATTTGCACCCCTTCTCTTCACTCCCCTTGATATGTTTCCAATTAACCGTCCTAATTTCCCCCCTCTTATTTATCACATCTTCTCCAATCTTTATTCTTCAAAGTTTAAATCTTGTTGCCTCCATTTGTGTCAACATTTCTGCTCCATGCTTTTTTCTTTCTCCCAAATTTTTCTCCTCTGATTTCCTCTGAAGGTAAGTGAAATTTTCTCCCAAATTTGTTTCCTTTGATTTCCCTCTCTACAATAAAACAACAAGAACAACAACAACAAACAAAACCAACAGCAACAAACAAGAACAACAACAACAAATAACAGTAGCAACAACCAGCAAGATCACAAACAATAACAACAACAATYGAGAACAACATCAACAAAAAACATCAGCAATTCCAAGGTAAATATTCACACAACAATAGCAACACACAACAATAATATGCTTCGATATAACCAACATTACAGCAAATTAACCAAAAAAAATTAAAATGGGAATTACAACTAGCAATTCGAAAACCAACCGTTTGATTAAACATGCAAAACAACCATTCTTTGCTTCAACATCACACAGAACATCAAATAAACCCAAGAAAAAGGAAAATTGTGGCAATTAAACCATAAATTCGAAGAACAAAAGAAGGTAACAGAGTATAAAAATCACACCTTTGTTTGTAAATCACCTTGTAYTTCACACCAATTCGTTTGAAGCTCCTTCGAGAACACAACGCACCTCTTTTTTTCGCCATTCGTATTCCCAAAATCGAGCAAAAAAACGAATGAACAGTGAGTAAAATTGATGACAGAGAGTGTATAATGAAGTGAGAATTTGTATAATGAAGTAAGAATTAATTAGCAAAGAGCAATTGGAAGTAAACATACCTGACAATCGAGTAATGAGTGATGAAATTGAATTCCAATTTTTTTTTTTTGATTTGATAGGCGTAATGAATGGTGGTAGAGAAGAGTAGGAGAGAGAAAGGAAGGAAATGAATATTCTATTGGAAACATATCAAAGGGGAGATGAAGACAAGAGGTGAAAATAAGCATTTCGGGTGTCAAATGTAAAGTCAACGACATTTAGTAAGAGTCAAAGCCACAATGACGTCATAAGGTGCAGTGGTGTTTCGCAAAGAAAATTTTCATTTAGGTTTCATRTTGCAATTATCGTTTTAAAAGGTTTTCTTTCGCAAAATTTTGGTTATAAAAGGTTTGTTTTCGCAAAAAATCCTTATTTTAATCTTATGTTTAGATTTACACATAAGGAGATAAAATCTTGTTAAATTTGGCTCATTAAACACTTTCGTAATATAAGGTTATCGTATTTTTTATAGAGAAGGTATTGTGCCAGACTCGTCTGACGCTCAGACAAGCTTAACAATACCTAACTGAAAAAAATCATACACCAAATGAAAAAAATATTAACCAACTGAAAATAATCTAGTTTTTTTCATTTACTTGTACTTTTCCATTTTCATGTCGTAGTTTTTTTCATTTATGTGTAGGTTTTTTTCATTTGGAGGTCTAGAATGGCACGTAACCGAAAGTTATTGATAAACTCAAATTGATGATCTTCTAAAGTGAGACATAACCTTTTTTTTTGACGAGGAGAGATAACCTTGTTGACCTTCTAAATCATATAGACACAATTTAGAACAGAGAGAAAGTGACGGACCGAAGATTGTAAAAAAATCATACACCAAATGAAAAAAAATCATATGCCAAATGAAAATAATCATGCAACAACTGAAAATAATGTATTTTTTTTCATTTACATGTAGTTTATTTTCATTTACGCCTGACGGTAAACACTTGGTCAGACGGTCTGACCCAATACTTTCACTTTTTTATAGGAAAAATGGAAATTAATAATCCCACCTTTTGGTGGTCTGCAATGAATAATCTGACCTGAGCGTTATTACGGAATATACTAACCTTGCAACCTAGCTAAACTTCACTCATTGCACTATTTGACTTGAAACCTGATATCAGGTCATTCTACTCCTTTTTATTTTTCTTTTTTTCCTCTTTGATAAAATAAAATAAATAATAACAATTATGATAATAATAATAATAATAATAATAATAATAATAATAATAATAATAATAATAATTCCTAACATAACCACCACCATCTCTCTCCATCACAACCTGCGACCCAGTTCAATTCCGCCACAACCTGCGACCTAGCAACCACCAGCAACCAGCGATTCGACACAACCCCAACCTGCAACCCAACACCAGCCCAAGCCGCGACACAACAACCACCAGAAAGCGCGATCGACCCAACACCATACACAACCACCAGAAATCGTGTTCAATTTTGGTTTTTTGAACAAGATGGTGGCTCGAAAACTGCCACCCATCAAAACACAACCATACTAAACCACCCGAAAACAACCCCCCTTCCCACTCGCCACATCTCCCCACCCTCGAATCAACACCTCACCCTCGAATTGAATCAACCAAGCACTATTTCGAATTGAATCAACCAAGCCCTCGAATTGATCRAATCCATCCCCTCACCATCGAATTGTGGTTGTTGCGTGGGAGTTCGAAGGAGTGTTATGTGGTGTTTTCGGGTGGAGGTGGTTGTTTTCGGGTGGTAGTAGGTTTCGTTGGATTGCATGGTTTGGATATATGGGTGAGGGTGGGAATTCGAAGGTGGTGCGATGGTAGGAATTCGAAGATGGGTTAGGTGGTGTTGGTAGGGTTTGGCGAATGGGTCTAATGGCAGCGACACCAGCAATTTCTGGAGTGGGAGGAGTGGCGAAGGTGGCTGAGGTCCAGTGGGGTGGTGGGGATCATGGGGTGTCTGGGTGGTTTTTTATTTTTATTTTTTTAAAAGCCATTAACCTGTTATTAAAGGTAAGGAGAGAGAATTAATAGGTAAAAGCCATTAACCTRTTATAGGCAATGAGTGAAGATTAGGTTACAAGGTTAGTAGYAGCAGCAGCAGCAGTAGTGTAAGTATTRTTAGTTTTTTTAAGTCATTAACAAGCGTAATTGTCAAAGTGTCAATGTGTAAGATTATTAGTATTATTAGTTTTTAGTAYTATTAGTTTATTAGTATTATTAGTTTTTTTAAGATTTGAATTAAATTAACAAGCGTAATTGTCAAAGTGTCAGAATTTATAAATCACATGAAGTGAGATATATATGTGCATTTAGTAATGAACAATAATTTCTATAATGTATGAACATCTAACCAATCTCATTTTGATGCACTAAACATTTTGTATACTAGCTATTACATTTTGTAATTGTCAAAGTGTTGGATTTTTAGTGATTAATTTTACAATTATGTCATATTACATACGGAGTATTAAATATTACATATACCTTTCTTTTCTATTTAAAGTATTCCTCTACGGAGTACGTAGTAGTATTGAGTCCACCTTATATTTTAGAAAAACTTTTTATGGAGAACTAGTTCATTGGTGAACTCTCTAATAGAGTTTGTGGGGCCCAGGAAAAAACAGTGAATTTACAAATTTAACCCCTTTCTCACRTGATTTACTAGTTCACCAATGAACTAGCTCTCTATTTAGCCTTACTCTATTTTTTTACTCCTTGGTCTTCTTTGAATTCATGCCTGTTTATTTCAGCTTAAATTCAATTTAATTCAGTTCAGTTCAATTCAGTTCATTTCAACTTTCAATATCTTTTTCTCATAAAATATTACTTTCAATTCAGTTCAGTTCAAGTGCTTTCAACTAATATAATATAAACAGGCCCGTCAAAAATTTAAGCTTATCAACTCCGGCCATTAATAAATCCGAAGTAAAGCCTAATCTTGTATTCCGTATTTTCGGGTCACTTCAACTCTTGGCCAAATTTGGTACTAAAAATGCCTTGCTTCCTTCAAACATCACGAATTTTCGTGATGTTTTGACATATATAGTTTACCCCTAAATCTTAAAAAGTTGCGAGTTGAGCTTAAAAAATGAAATAAACATCACGAACATTCTTCRATCTATATTAGTATAAACGTTATAATGCATAATTTAATTTTTAAAATAATTTTCCCCTTCAATACATGAACCAAAATTATAGTTAGGAATTTCAATTAATCAATGTGAGGGTGGAAATAAAGGTCTGTTTACATTAATCGAGAATAGATGAACTGAAATGAACAGAACTAAACTTATGTTAGTTAATTTTCTCATTTACACATGTAAATCTCTTTCTTAAAATTCGTGTCAAAACAAAACTTACGAGTAAAAAAATCGGATGGAATATTATTATTATTATTATTATTATTATTATTATTCATATTATCATTATTATTATAAAAAAACATCAAAACGTGTCAAACTTTACAAGCAACGAAAAATCAATTGAATACAAGAAGTTGGAGAGGAATCAAGATACAATTTGGGCCCCCACTCCTCTAGCAATAGCGAACTTAATCCTACTGAAAATGTGAACAGATACACGTGTCCCAATATCCTGACCTGGATAACGTCTAAATCTACTTAATCTACTTCGATGAAACAACCCCTTCTCTAACTCTCCCTAAAGATGAGAAGGAAAAATGAATGAAATCATAACTAATTCCCCTACATCAACTATAATTATTATTGTTGTTATTATTATTATTATTATTATTATTATTATTATTATTATTATTATTATTATTATTATTATTATTATTATTATTATTATTATTATTATTATTAATAAAAAAAACACCAAAACGTGGTAAGTGTTACAAGCAACAAGCGTTTACATATTATTATAATAATTATTATTATTACTATTATAAAAAGTATTATTATTATTATTATTATTATTATTATAAAAAGCGTTTACATATTACATGAAGTTAGATGGGAGCCTAGAAACAAGTTGCGCTCCCACCCTTTTCGAGCAGTGATCCCWKATCGATAACAGACATCAAGAAGGGTATCGTGGACAACATTGTGACGGTGCTTGATACCCATCAACCCCGAGCAAGACACAGCATGATCCCAAAAATATCTCCGTAAAAATTATTATTATTATTATTATTATTATTATTATTATAAAAACACCAAAACGTGTTAAGCGTTACAAACAACCTAAAGATCAAGTGATCTACAAGAAGTTGGAGGGGAGTCGAGATACAATCTATACCCCCACTCCTTTAGCTATAGAAAACCCGACCTTGTTGAAGATGTGAACCGCTGCACGCGCTCCAATATCTTGAGCCCTAGAGTATGCTTAGATCCGCCCTAGAGGGTTTTTTTGTTTCTACTTAGTTTTATTTATTTAAACTTATTTTTTGAATTTATTATTTTATAAAAATAAGTAAAAATAAGTTGAACAGAGCAGATCCATARCCCTAAGGGTTATGTATAAGAAGACAAWTTTTTTTTAAAAAAAWTGAACATTTATTACTTAGATTAATGTGTAATTCTTAAATAATTATTTTAAATAACAATACATTAAATGCTTATATGCGGCTCTTAAGAGTTACGTATAACATGACGAATTATTAGGTAACTTTCCTCCCCACCTTGCAATATACATCCCTCTCCTAATAAGAAATTGAAAAAAATAAAGAAATATCAGCTAATAATTTTCTATTATTATTTGTAAATAATAAACAACTAAACCCTTGATAATATGAAAGACATGTGAGTAGATAAAARGGGGTGTATAGAGCATCATGGAGTGAGGRGTTTACAATATAACAATTGGTATAATTCTTTATTTCTACTTTAAGCTTTTTAAACATATCCCTAACCCCTAAGGCGTTGTTATCGTCAACTTATTTAGATAAGTTTCAGTAAAAATTAGTTCAGTTCAGTAGTAATAAGTTTAGTTCAGTAGCAATAAGTTCAGTTCATTAAAAATAAGTTCAATCCTTAAGACATTTGTTAAGGTTTCAGTAAAAATAAGTTCAGTTCGGTACCAATAAATTAAGTTCAGTACCAATAAATTCAGTTCAACAAAATTCAATTGACGAGAGTGTCTCATTTTCATGAGAAGGGTAAAATTGGTATTTAACAATAAGGGATAGTTTAACATTTTCTAAAAAAAAAAAAATCTTGAAAAATTATTTAATTATTAAAATATTAAGATAGATAAGGTTAATTGATATTTGAGCTGCAATGCCATATCCGAGACTTGGAATTGTCTTTTGGGCACTACGTTGTCTTTATTTTCCTCAGTTTCAACACTCTCCCATTTCTCTCTCCTCCCAACTATTTTGCCTTCTTCCTCCAACCCCTAAAAATTAAATTTATTTTTTAAAAAATCCCTCCTTTTTTTAATTAAAAATTAAAAAAATCCTCATTTTGAGAAGTGAGTTGTGCAAACAAGCACAAACACCCCCTCTTCCTGAACCCCTTAAGATGCGCCTCCCATTCTCTCTCCTCTTCGTCCTCCTCCTTCTCCCTTTTTCCCCAACTTAAAAAACCCATCTTTTTAATCTTTCTTCAATTTGTTCTCAAATACCATTCTTGCCCTTCTCATGAACTCAACCTCTGTTTTGTCAAGCTTCATACTTGGATTATCTCATTTCAGGAAATGGATTTCGGGTTGGCGGGTGTAGAAGGTTTGGTGGTGGGTCAAAACCACGGGTCATCATCTTGTTCGGAGCATCAGCAACAACAAGTGCTTGAAGGAAAGCCCAAGTGTAATGGATCTGGGTTGATCAAACAGGAAAGATCCGACCCGTTTGGGGATGAGGATAACAGGGCTGCTAAAATGTTGAAAAGGGTTGATGATTTGGGTTTGAGATCTGAGAATGCACTTCCTAAGCAGCAAATGTTGAGCTTTTCTTCTTCAACWAGTTCTAATAAACCTCAACAACTGAGTTTTCTTTGTGCTAAAGATGTTGGATTAATTGCTGATAAAAACGCCCAGAATCTTGTCTTRTCTTATTTTCAGCAACCCCCTTCTCCTGCTCCTCCTTACTCCAGAACTCCTTCTGGTATGTCTTATTTATTTCTCAGTCCTTAAAAATTGCAACTGGTTTGATTTGCTGTGTTTGCAATCCAAGTTTTAATCCTTTTGTTTTGGGGCTGAAATTTCCAATTTGGGTTTGTTTTGATCTTCATTTTGTGAAAATGGAGTTCTATAATTAGAAAAATGTCGGTATTTAGTTCCCATTTTTTCATTGGTAAAGAATACAGGTTGTAACAAGGGGTCTTTTCAATCTCTTGTTTGTCTTGTCAATATACAGTTTAATGGAACTTTTTCATATTTCTGTTCCCTGATAAACCGGGTATTTGGGTCATATTTGGTAAAATTTGGGTTTTATTTGGTAAAATTTGAGGGTATTAAGTGGTGACAAACAAAAGGGGAAAACTTGTAAATTAATAATAGGGTTTTGCAGAAGGCAAAACAGTTGAATTAGTTGTTATTGTCTTTCCCATCTTTCACTCACAGTTTGATGTTTTGTCTCCTCCTTTGAGGCAAAAAAATAACTTGCAAATCTTGATAATACTGGCTGCTCAAACCTTAAATATGTGTCTGGCAAAAAAATTCAGCTATATATAATTTTTCTTTTAATTTTTCCCATATTAATTCTTACTGTATTTCCAACTGAGATAAATTTGCCTTTCTGCTCTGGCAATGATAGATTTTTAGTGAAACTGGTGAATTGGTGATACATTTCTCTAGATTATGGTCCCCATATAATTTTGTCCTATTTAATTCTATTTTTGTATGAAATTAATTGATTTTTTAGTTTGGTCTAATTTAATATGATCTGTTTGAATTAAAATCAGGCTATAATTCTGGAAACTTGAATGGGAGCATGCATGGGTCATTTACAGGGATCAGAGGACCATTCACACCAGCTCAATGGATTGAGTTGGAACATCAGGCTATGATATACAAGTACTTAACTGCAAATGTTCCTGTTCCTGCTAATTTGCTTATTCCTATTAGAAAAGCCTTAAGCTCTTCTGGGTTTCCTGGCTTTTCTATTGGATCTTATCCTGCCCATTCATGTAAGCTTGCCTAATGTCTATGCATTTCCTTCACTATTTTGATTGCCAAAGTTTTAACTTTTGCAATGACGTGCCATGAATTAAACTAATTGGACTAATTAAGACATGCATAAACACTTTAGGACGAAATCGGGCTTTTAAATCCTGATGTAGTAGATTGAAGCTGCTGAATTATTGTTATTATGATGAATGACAAGAATGGATTATCTGAAGAATAATGTTTGGTGTTACTTGTGTCCTTGATGATTCTTTCTTCTTTTTGGCTAACTTTGCTTCTGGTATGATGTTGCTTTTGCTTTCAATATGGGATATCTAGATGGATGGGGCACTTTCCATCTAGGATTTTCTGGCAGTACTGATCCTGAGCCTGGGAGGTGTCGCCGGACTGATGGGAAGAAATGGCGGTGCTCTAGGGATGCAGTTCCCGACCAGAAGTATTGTGAAAGACATATCAACAGAGGTCGCCATCGTTCAAGAAAGCCTGTGGAAGGCCACACTGGCCAAGCTGCCTCTGGACCCACTAACACGAAGGTGGTTCCAGCGATGTCTGCTTCTATGTCATCGCTGGTAACAACCCCTGGTGGTGCCTCGAACAGTGTCACGGTTGCACATCAACACCATATCAAAGGCTTGCAGCCAACTGGTGCCACCAATGTTTCTGCTGACTCAATAGTTAATCGGTGAGACATTTCAACTTTCTTGATTATCATGATCTGGATTTCGTAGTGCATATACTCATACTAGCTTTTAAGCGCTTCCTTTTACTTTCACTTATAAGGTAGACCCCGTTATCCCTGCACTACTTTCCTGGAAAGTAACAAGACTTGGTAAAATAGCGCTCAAGATTCTCCTCTAGGACTATTTTTTGAAATGGATCTTGATCTTTCAACTTTTAATGCCTTGTAGTGGACAATGATATTGCTCGTTATCTGTTTTACTATTTAGAAAAGTTTTTGTAGGAGAAAATTGATGTTTACTAACTATTTATGCACAACCAGCTTCCATGATAACCAGGGCCTCTCTGTGATGCCTCCAACTATCAATTTGAAAACCAATGACAGCCCGTTTTCTGTTGCAAAGCTGGATGAATCGTCGCAATCAGAATTTGGACTTGTATCTACTGATTTTCTTCTCAACCCCACGCAGAAGAATAATGCGTATATGGGCTGTAAAAGCTACAGTTCTTCTATCTTGGGGTTCAATGCTCAGGAAACCCAAGACAGTTACCCACTGCAACATTTCATGGATGTCTGGCCCAAGGATAATGCTAATCGATCAACCATCCCCTGGCCAGAGGACCTGAAATCGGATTGGACTCAACTCTCGATGTCAATTCCCATGTCAACATCGGACTTTTCATCGACCGTCACACCCAGTCAAGAGAAAATCACAGTTTCACCACTGAGGCTGTCTCGTGAGCTTGATCCTTCTCAAATGGGTCTGGGTGTGGGGACAATTGTGGGTGATACAGGTACGAAGCAAAATGCCTGGATACCAATATCCTGGGGAAACAATTCAATGGGAGGGCCCTTGGGAGAGGTTCTGAATAATACTAGTAATGTTGCATCAGCCCTTAATCTCAAGGGCGAAGGATGCAATGGGAGCCCTCAGCTCGGTTCATCACCTACCGGTGTCCTGCAGAAATCTACCTTTGTCACTCTCTCCAACAGTAGCTCTGCAGGTAGTCCAAGGGGTGAGAATAAGACCATGGTCGAGGGAGCTAGTGTATGCGATGATATTCTTGGCTCTGTAGCTCATGCTAGTTCTACATTCGTCCCTTCCATATAGAAAGTCTCAGGAGAGGTGGACGAGGTAAGGGAAGAGCGAAACAAGTGATTATTCGACTTTCTTCTTATTTGTTAAAAAAAAAGGGTTGCGAAAACAAGTCTTCAGAAAGGGCCTGTTTGAGATCTAAAAATATGCTAAATCTATTTTTCATTGAGTTTTGCTGAACGTTAGTTGGAGGCTGGAAACTTAAAGGGGTTGTTAATAGCTCAAATGAGACCTTTTTTATGGTAATGAGTTGTAACAATCTGATGTGTTCATCGACTGATCGCGGTGTATTGTTTGATGTTGTTAGTCTGTATTTATCARTGATCACTCTGCAATCTGCATCACCTCCTTGATTTGGAGAAATCATCCAAACTTTCAAGAAGTTTTAGTTGAAGGGGAGTTGGATTATTTATTATTTAACGCGAAAGCAATTTGGCATCTTGAATGCACTTAAATTTCTCTCTTTTGTTGGAACAAAGCTAAGCTAACTTTATTCTTGACTTTGTGACTTTGTGACATCGCCATTTTCTGTACTATACTTGAGGCACCAACTTCGGGACTAAGTAGCTTTTAGTGTACTTTTGTCATTTTGCTGAATTCTACCCTCCTCATAATATTTAAATAATCAAAGTAATGGAAATATCATTGGAAATCTACTCGTATTTTGGATCCAATTGGTTTTTATACTGTACATACCAACGCAAGGTTATATCACTTGAAGAAGGTTCATTGTATTTTGTACTTCCGTCGTTTCAATTTACTGAAAATTTTGAGATAGGTTCGGACTCTCAGACAAAATTTAGAAATTGTGTATGTGAGGTACAATTTGTTTTCGCAGAAGTTGATATTTCTTAGCACTCCCATCATTCCCCTCCGAAAAGGTAAATTTATGCGGATAATTAATGTTATTTTAGTTGTGCACTTGTCCTAGATTTTTTTATGGCACCTCTAATTTCTGACATGCTATGCCTATATGGCACTTGGCAGCCTTGTTTTGCAACTTTGCAAGCACCATACCTCCTACATTGGTGTGTCATATTTATGATTTTATTTACAATCCTTTCTTTGCCTCTGGCTTTCAATTACTTTATTGAATATATGTAACAATCTCCTGGAAGAGGAACACCCATAGAATGTTCTTTCTTTAGCCCTTCAACTTCACGCTTACCTCTCATGAATGTATGTTTGCATTTGCTAATTACCCCACCTGTATTGTAACTACACAAATGGTTTTCGTTGGAGAAATCTTCAGCTATGTAAAATGACATTGCATTTTGGATCTGTGCAGGTATTTCTTACAAAGATTTTCCAAACCCAAATATTGCAAATAATGGTGAAATTTGCGTCAACACGCTGAAAAAGGATTGAACCCAACTCTGGATTGCGAACATCCTGTACGTTTTCCAACACCTGTTCCCCTTGTTTTTTCTCATGCTACTGTTCGTGTGATCCTTTGCTATCAAATGTTGATCCTTTTCTAATGTGTGTATATTCATACTGAAAACAGTATAGAGTTTACATTAACCTTTTCCGGAATCAGCCTTAAAGAGCAAGCTGGCAAAATCACTGATAACTATATGAGTATGCAAAGCTTCAAGGTAATGATTTTTCTTTCCACAAAATTGCCTACAACCATCCATATATATGTAACATCCGATATTCAGTTAGTTAATCTCCTATCCAGTGTAATTTCTCATTTGAAAGTATGAATGTGTTATACGATGGCGTATTTGAATTCGCTGTTGAGAAAACTATCCTTTTCAATTATAATTAATGTTAGGGTTCGTATTTATGATATGAATGCCTCTCTAGCACATAGCAGAAAACGAATAGCTGTTTGATTTTATGCAGCCAATGATTAATCGTACAGTGATCTCAACTGTCCCACGTTGTTTGTTTTGCAACTGAACAGGCATCCACCCAAAACCGATAATCTAAGCTAAAGCAAGAGCTGTTTCTGAGTCAAAACACAGCTTTGAATCTTGATCATAAAAACACTCAGGCGCAAAACGCTGATCAGAAGAACGCATTAGTGAGCACAGACTCCAATCACCATCCCCCTTGCTGCCCTCATCAAGCAACGTCAGCAGCAAGGCATCTTGCCAAATAATGCCTCGACATTGCTACTGCAGCCCACAACCAAATGGTGATTTGTCGTCTTCAGCTGCACAAAGCGGTTACGGTGGCACCCCCAGCGCAAAAGAAGATGGTTATTGAAAAGCCCAGCTGAGAAAAAAAATTAATGCGAGAAAGAAAACGTCTTGAAGAATTATGATTAACATCTGTAAAAATAACATTGTACTGTCGTATTTTGTGGTCAAGTCATTTTACCTCTCTCAATGAAGGGAGCACCATAAACAAGTTGCTTTGACGCACTGTAAGAATATGATTTGTTATGAACTTTTCTTTCAAACGATCTCACAACCTCAGTCAGTCTCCAGTTCTTAAAAATGATTCCTTGTCCTGATTTTGACATTTTTACATGTATTTTTGTCACAGAATGTCGTCTAAACATTTTTGCTGGTACCTCCAGTCATGTTGAAGTCAACGATCACTTCTTCTCTGCAGTAAATCGTAAAAGATGACAGTGCAGTTTCAGATTTGTCCAATCAGCAGTGTTGGAATTCCAAAGCATTTACTTCATCCTATTTGATATGACACGACGAAATCAGACTGAACATGTTTTCTCCAGAATGTTATCATTCTCCCTTACCCACGTCGCATTTCTTTATAAAGATTACTGTATATGCAATACAAACTTATATGATTGTAACAATAATTCCATTGTTTCTAAGTATCTTCTATTAGAATATAATAGCATCAAAGTGGATCAAATCGAAAATTAACAAAACATGAATATTCATCCTAAAAAAATTCATCAATGTCAAGTATTACAAATGCCTTCGACCCACAATACGGTTCTTGCTCCTTGCAAACTGGAATCAAAATCTGTATACCAAAAATTATCCTGCAAATATGGCTAAAACTTTTCTCGTAATGGTGTTTTCTATAAATCAAAACAACCGAAGCTAAAAGACCTGCCAAAATACAGAAGCTTTAAAGATTCCACTAACAACCCTCTGTACCCCATTGCATGCTTTTCCCCCTGACCGCCCCACTCCCTAAAAACCGGGGAAATCTGCCCCGGTGAGTGATGGGAGGTCGGCTGATTGAGCTGGCGGTAGCCTACCTTCACCGACTCAATTTCAAACCGCCATCCACCCTACATTGGCACCATCCCCGCATCAGAGAGAAGTATTGTCCCACTTTAGTCAACGGACCGAGATGGTCAATGGCGGCCAATTCGAGGTTGGCGCCAGAAGCGAAAGACGAGGGTTCATTGTCGCGACACGATAATGTTGGCAGTTGTGTATTTGGTGAATTGTATGTTGACCATGTATTATTAGTTTGTATTGAAAACTGCCAAGAAAGAGCGGAAGTCGGGGTTAGCACATTTTGGGTTAAGATCCCGGAAAAAACAAAAATTATGAAAAGGATTGGATAATATGCAATTTTGGACAGTTGTAACCCTTTTCCATTCCAATCTTGTGAAATAAACATGCATCCTAGAAGCTAAGATGATAATAATAACTTTCCTCTTTATATTATTCGATTTAAAATTAAAAGAGGTTAGTTGTTATATATCCGATCCTTACTTAATTCTCGCTAAATGAAAGTGTTATTTTTATCGCATCTATTTCCTATACAAACAATTAAATGTACTCCTAATTTCTTGGTTTTCTGCATTTGAATCAACTAGCCATCTTGAATACTAACCACTAAATGCAGCATTTAGCTAAATATATGAGAATAAATTAAACTTATTATGTCTATTGGCTACTTAATTAAGCCCAGTTAATGATATACTAAAAGCCCAATCCACAGCGGTAAAGGACCCTTACCAAACCCAAAAAAAATAAAAAAAAATAAAAATAAAATTTTGGAATGTCAACAACGAGTAGAAATTCCAATTTCAACATGTTATCAAAAAAATAAAATAAATAATGAGACATTATAGCTGAGATCAATCAGATGAATCAAAAATGAAATCAATCAATACTAAAATCCGAGATTCAATTTTAATTGAAATTAAAATCCAAATCCAAAATCAAAATTAGATTGACTTGAGAGTAGTAGTAACAGTAGTAGAGATTAAGATTTATGAGACAAGGAAAACAATGTATGAGAATAACAAATTAGAAAAAAAAAAGAAAAGCATAAACATTACTGAGGTAGTCGCCGAGGTGAAGTCTGAGAGCAGCCCAAAGTGGGAGAATTAAGAGACGAAGCATTGTGTTTAGACGTCGAAGAACCAACAACAGCAGGAGGACGTCCTATGACTCAACTCTCCCCACCTCATATGTCTCTCGATTTAGTTATACGTGCGCAACCAGCAGATCGTGGACTTGCTTCTCGATCAGACGATAAACTCAGATTCGACTTATCACACCACGCCTAGTAGCTAAATTTTAGGAGAATAAATGCTACCATTGGTTGTACCGACCTATACTGAGGCCTTTTCTGTCTCTGAGCTGATCCTTGCTTCACTGCTGTCTGTGACTGGTTCGTGTGAGAGCAACACACACTTGCTTGCTCTCTGCTTGACTATCCTATGTAAGCGAAGGAGCCAAAATGCTGTTTAAGATTATCCATTCTTATATCTGGTTACTTTCTATGCTAAGAATTGTAGAAATAAGACCATGTGACTATGGTCGTTATATTAACTGAAATAACTAAATGAAGCTGAACTTATATATGAAAATTAAGCTAAAGTTAAGAGTGGAAACAATTCCCAAACCTGTAAGCGATAGGGAACCCGGTCGGCGCAGAGCGATACTGAAAGAGTGAGAAGTAATATTAAAATCTCGAACCAGATTCGAATTGTACTTAGTATACTGGCGTTAGGCATCCGAGACTCATTGATTATGCTTTCGCTATGTGCAGCAGAAAAGATTGCTATTAAATGGATGAGGAGCCCTGCAGCCTCTAATATGGTCATCACCTACCTATAGGCTCGCTCCATGCCCTGTCCACAAAATATAATGTCTACCGTGCACTCTCTTCCAACAGTATGTTCTATCTGCCAGTAATTGTAGGTACCAAGACGAAGAATTTTGATGAATAAGACATGGTCAGGAAGCTAGTGTATGCATATATTCTTAGTCTGCTGAGCTATCAATGTCATAAGTTCATACCTATTCCGTCCCTTCTATAAGGCATTAGTAGAAAGTCTCAGGATTTAGGTGGGACAGACAAAAACAAAATAGTTGGAGGGAATGTGTAAGGGTAAATAAAAATAAGAGCCAGAAACAATGGTTGATTATTCGACTCCTCTTCTTATATCTGTTACACAAAATCGGAAGGGTTGCCGAAAAGACAATAGTCTACAATAGAAAGGCCTTTTTTGAGATCTAAAAATTATGCTAAATCTATTTTCAATTGATTTTGCTGAACTTATTGGAGGCGGAAACCCTTACGGATCTTGATTATAGTAGCTTTCAATATAGATCGGCACTTTTTTTTCGATGTAATAGAGTGTCTCAAATTCAATCATTATGTAACAATAAACTGAATAGGTATCATGTCAGACCTCAAAAATCTTGACATACAGACACAAAAATTGAAAGTCAATGCCGGTGATTGTTTATGTTGTTAGTCTGTATGTCAAGTGATCCTAATGCAAATCGGCCATCCATCCATGATTGGTGGAGAAATCATCCAAACTTTCTGAAAGAAGATTTAGTTGTTATAAGGGGAGTGAGGATAATTTATTATGATACTAGACACCGAAAGATTTGGCATTTGAATGCACTTAAAAATTTTCGTCTCGTTTTAGTGGAACAAAGCGAATGACTAACTTTATTCTTTGACTTGTGACCTTGGTGACATCCCATTTTCATGTTACTTTACTTGAGCGCACCAACTTCGGGACTAAGTAGCTTTTAGTTACTTTTTCGTATTAAATTTGGAATTTCTACCCTCTACGATTAATATTAAAAAGTAATTGTACAAAAGTAATGAATAAATTATTGCGAGTTCAAGAAAAAATCGACCAAATTCCAATATTTTGGAGTTCCAGAAATTTTCTGGCGCTATAATTGGTATATGTTTAGAAACAGTAACCAGTAAGTTCGCTGAAGGTGTACAATAAACCAACATTGATTACGCAAGATATCATGGTTATTTTTACTGAGCACGTACAGATAATGACAACATTAAATTTACCTTTATATTGAAAAATTAAATATTAGAAGTTAGTTCCGAGACTCTCAAGAGAGCAATAAATTTTATAGAAAGTTGCAGTCAGTACTGTGAGGTACAATTTACCTTGTTACTACTTATATGCAAACAATTTTACTACTATTAATATTATATTGAGGTGAAGGGGGTAGCGAGTACAAAAAGCATGTTATGATTCCGCACCCTCAATTAAATAACATAATTATCTTTAACTCACTTAATGAATATATCTAAAAAGCTATATGAACCACATTTTCACTTCCTATACCAACCTTCTTATAAAAATAAAAATTTAAAATTAAATTAAAGATCCATTTAGCCATATTAAATGCAAAATATTTTATATAAATGGCTTACCAGGTTCTAATACTGATAGTATTGATAGAAATAAAAATTGAAATAAATCTAAATTTCAAATTAAATGTTCAATGAAGTGATAAATTTGTAATCCTTTATAAAACTAGACATGTATAAATAATTGTGCTCATCTGAATAAAATTGAGACGTAAAAATATGTACCCGACAATAAATTTTGTACAAGTAATTGCGCTTATAATTATATAGACGACGAAAGACGGAAACAAACTTTATTAACTATTTTGTGTGAAAAATTCGTTAAAAAAGCTCAAACGTGAATATTTATATACACAAACATAAAACATATATAAACACAAGTACCATGAGGGAAATGTCTACAGATTATCATGTGAGGCTTATCGTCACATATATGGAAGAAAACTCTCTTTATGTGAATCAAAACTGTTTCTACTTATATACCGAAAAAACATCAATACACATATTGTTTTTCCATTTATTAAAGCACAGTTACCTCCGTTCCTATACATCTTCACTTTTATTAATATATTTGAAATTGTTATATCAAAACAAAATACCGACAAACAGCATATGTGATCTAGAAACGTTTTCTAATATTAAAAATAAGTCGACACATTTAAATTAAATAACCTAATGTTATTAATGCATGTAACCACGAACAATAGAATAAATTCTTAATATATAGAGTATTCTTTGTAGTTACTGAAATTATTTGGATCTTCTTAGTAATTCATCTAATTGCACGCATCTTATAGTCATACCGTTAGAGCAAAAATAAAAAATACTAGTTGTGAGAAAATTGTAAATAATAGTCGCATCACGCTACTAACCATGTACATCCAATTAGTAAGAAGTATACATACTTATGTATTATTTATACAAGTAAAAATATAATACAGCAAGACTCCCAATATATGAAAATAATAACAAGGATAATTTTTCACTAATATGTAATCACTTTTCTAAATGAAATAGAGATGAGATCACTTAGATAAAATTAAACGAGGAAGTGTATTATGTGAATTAACTCAGTCAACAAAAAAAATTGTCTAGGTGCTACGTGCTAGCTTCAATGAAATCGAATGTTCAATGTTTACCATTTTTTAACAATTTTGGTTAAAACCTATTAAAATTTAAATTCCTAAAATAATCTTGATTATACTATTGAATAAATTCCAATACTTGTTAAGATCCTTCTATTTGATTGACTTTTTGAAATATCATAATACCACATAGACATAAAGGTATGTGTATGCATTCAGTCCATTGTACAATAAAAATTATTGTGACCAATAAGCAATATAGATGCACTGTTTAAAATCAATTATAATGTGAGCGTCTCCATTTGTAAATATAGTGAACTAACATTATCATGTTATTTTATTGTAAAACTATAGTGATAAATAAATTAAGGTGTCCATACATAACTGAACAAGGGTCGTTACAAGAATAGTCTTAAAATCAAATGTAGCAGTAATAAAATGCAAAAACTTAATTAATCTGAATGCTGCACAGTAAATTAAATTCTATTTGTGCATCCATATACCAATAACTTTGTCCAAAAAAAAAAAAAAATTAAGCAAATAGTAAAAAACGTAGAACATCCACGGGAAAGGACCGTACTCCTTAAAATGGAACAATGGTAGACTCTTTACTTGTAATTATGCTATTTTCTTTACCTAACATCGTACAACGTGTAGCGCTCAATTACTAGTTAAGTGGGTAGTTACAAAAATATTACAAACATTACCTAAAAATAAAGAATGTAACACTTTTATTAATTAGTTGGGATTGATATGATTAACACTAGTTTAATATCCAATGATACAACACGAATGCGTCACTAGATCTAATCTAATACAAAATACAAATTTATAAAAACAATTCTAAATAGTATATATGTAATTATAAGCGTAATTTATTACAAATATATAATGAATCACATGTGGTGATATAAAGTTATGATAAGATATATTACTTGATCACTTAATTTATGGGGAAGTTTCTAATCAAGTCATGGGAGAGGGTGAATATTAAAATAACTACAAGATACATAGTGACATAGTTGGAGTCGGAGGAGCTTTCGTTAATTTTGGACAATCGTTCATACATTCTGGGCGTCAACATAAACTTATTCCTATTTCTCCTTCCATGTCTCAATATTGAGTCATCCCATAATATGGTTAATTACGCCCACTATAATCACGATCGAGTACTCTACAGAAATTATTTCACAGCACCAGAACTTGGGAATTAGTTTATTAAATCAATCACAGGTTATTAGAAAATTTCTCTAATTTCCCGATTATCAATATAAAAAATTTAAAGAAAAGAGATACATTTGAATATTTTTGCACCAATGATGTTAAATTGGAACTTACGTTCACACACCGTGCTACGTAATACTCACTTGAAATAGTTCCTTCCATGATAAAATGACCTGATAACGTGTATTACTCTTGATTGATCAATTTTCCTCTAGTTTTGCCAATCTATAGTATAATCCTCTTTTTTCCTATTTCTCATTCACGTCTCCAATACCTTTCTCTCTCTCTCAAACTTTTCCTAACTTACACCAACTCATTATTTTATTCTTTTCCTCTCTCTTTACTTTTCGTAGAATCATGAATCACTACGCAACCATATTCATTTATCTCTCTTCCTTTCTCTCTATACTTTATTTCGAATACCCATTGATACCTCTTATTATTCTTTAACAATAAACAAATTAATGCTAGAAAATCCCCATAGTATCATATTGTTTCAAGAATTACGTAACGAGTGCGAGATTTAAAGATGATCATTAATAAATTTACATAGTCAATGCAGTCTTTTTTAATTGGTCACAAAAAACAAAAACAAACTTACAAAGTACAGAACACTTTTTTAAGGTAAATAGAACATTTATAGTGAGATAATCACAAATATGACATTAAATTACCACTTAATGATATAAGACAATGTATATATATGTTAAACTTCTTATTCATGGATATTCCTCGAGATACCTCCTTCCTCTCTTACTTTATTTCCAATGCTTACAACTCCTAAGCTCATTTGTCTTTAATCATTCCGTCTCTATCTGCTTCCAACATTTTTACACACTATTCAATTTAATTCATGCATACCCATATCTCGATTGCTACCTCTAAATCTCTTTATTTCTCTTCTGTGTACTCTTGCATCGATATATCTAAATCAGCCACACAATATTACCCTTATCTACAATTAACAATAATTTAGACCTAGAAAAATCCCGCCTAGTTCCAATTGTTTCAATATAAACGTAACGAAGGATATTTAAATTATCATTAATAAATTTACATAGTCAAGCAGTCTTTTTTAATTGGCTCACAAAAAAACAACAAAACTTACCAAAGTACAAACATCTTTTAAGGGTAAATAGACATTTTATGTAATTCCAATAACATTAACATTACCCCTAATAATGACATCTAAATTTGCATCTATATACCATTATTTTAACTTGTTTACTATGGAAAATCGAAATGAAAATCTTTTTTTTTTGTGATTTTTGCTAAATATGAAATTCATTAAGGTAGTTTTGTTTAAGGGGAACACCATCTTCCTCCCGTGCCCTCACTTATTATAATAAGATGTGTTGCATAGTG
>SNQN01000265.1:128186-138794 GCA_008642245.1 Bassia scoparia
GGKYMAAAAWYYWAAAAARATTATCAAAACCCGTTACTCGCGGGCCGAATATATAACTCAGATTTTCCKTGTCGRGTYGAAAATTAACACATCTATTCATTAGAGGACGGAGGAAGCAGAAAATATTAATACGAATACATCACATATAATAAAATTAGAAGATTATCGAATCGTCCAATTGCAAGACACCCAATTAAAAAACATTTATCTATTATTAGCTTAAATATTTACCGAATAGATATGATAATTGATAAATTGTAAATAACCACCCTTCAAATCATCTAAATTTGATTTTACCACTCGTTTTTTAAATTTATTTAAAATAACCACCCTAAAAGTAAAAAAACATAAGAAATCAATACCCTTTTAAGTGGTGTTTTTTAATGGTTTTCAATTTTAGGGGTGGTCATTTAAAATAAAAAAGGTGGTAAAATCCATTTTGGGTGATTTGAGAGGTTATAATTTACAATTTTTCCTATGATCAACTTTTATCTATCATAATTTTAAATATTTCATTATAAATATCATCAACTAATTTAGTAAATGGGTATTATTTGTGAGAGATAAAATATTACTCTCTCCGTTCCACTAAATTCATGCCATAATGAATAGTAAGAATAAACTTTCGAATTTATGTCTCTAAATGAAAAAATAATAAAGAACCAGTTGCGTATTCTATTTTCTTGAGTAGATTGCTTATACGAAGTATATATGTATTGTTATTTGTACAATATAATGATAATTCAGCAAAGTTAACAAAATCTAATACTCCATACTTCGTATGTGGAATTATTCATTGCAATATTCAAAACAAAAAAAATGGTGGATAAAATTCATATTATATTAATTATAAATAAACACCCAACTCTAGTCGGGTAATTTTTGTGATGACTTTTTTGGCACAAAGATAATTAAAAAAATTAAAACAAAAATACGTAAATAAAAATAAAATTAAAAGGGCCTAACAACTTAAAAAAATCAAAATCCAAATAATAATAAAAGAATATTATCTTATCCAAAAAATTTAAAATAATAACTAATCAAGAAATTATTAAAAAAGAGTAATATATAGATAGGAACAACAATAAACAAAATAACAACAACAAAAAAAAATATCTTCCCCAAAGAATTTGAAAACAATAAATTAATAAAGAGAATCAAATCTAAAAATCTAAAACAAAAAATCCTATCATTTTAATTTCAACTAAAACAAAAAAATAGAAATCTTTACTTAAAAATAAAACTAAAATATTAGGCAAATAAAATAATATAAAAATAATAACGATTATTCTTATGAGACTGTGCACGCATATGCGTGCATTTCTTACCTTGTACTACAACTATAATTTATAACTATAGTACTTAAATAGGGTGAATCTGACCTCATCACTGACACGTGTCGCAATTTCATATATTTAATGACATTTATGATCACGATTGGATAAAGGTTTTAGGCATACTTTAGTTGCATATTAGTCGATATAGTTGCATTTTAGCATTAAATGCACTAATTATCCATTTTTGCTCTATTACGCTTCATTTATGTTTTCTAAACTTTTCAAGTGGTTTTTATGCTCTCACTGTAATTATTTATTTCCTACATTTGTTTTTTCCACAGTTTCAAGACATAACTTCAAATACTAATATATATCTCAAGTTATCTAATATATGAGAAAAATTACAATAATTATATTTGAAAACTACAAACTGAGACGAATCAACAAGATCAATCATGACTATTTTTCCTTATGTATATAAATCGAAAGACAGTCAAATTAGAAAATGACACGTGCTATAAGTCAGAATGTAGCACATAATTTAAGACGGAAGAGAGTAGCTATTTGAAAGTAAGCTTTCGGAGTAGATGAACACGAAGTAAATGATTGTAGAAGGAGAGTTGGTGAGGATGGATTTCTATACGAAGTTTTACATCATATGAAACTTAGTAACATTCATGGGTTATGGCATAACTTATTGGGTTAATATGAACTATAATTAAGAAAAAACATTGTTTGCGAAAGATAGTTTGACCACCTTACACTATTTTGGTCATATCTCGAGTTGTATTTATCAAATTAAAGCGATTCAACTTGCATTGGAAACTAAAATCAAATGCTTTGCAATACCTGTTATATGCATCTATACAATGTCTGTATATATATCAAGATACAACCTCTTTAATTTGAACTAGCGGTTCATGGCACGAACCAGCACCCAATGCTTTTATCTATTTGTCTGTGGTCGATTTTTCCTAGCCCGTTGGGGAACCAACACCCAATGGTTGAGCCCGCTGTGCATTATCTATTTTGCTCCTTTTATTATTTTAAGAAGAATTAGAATAGTTAGGCTCTATATCTCTCATACAATTTTATTTTGCCGAATTACAATAGTTCTTCCCTTTTCTTCTTCCCTAAAACCCTAACTCTTACTATTCTGCATTGATTTCAAGTTCTTAAGTATTCTCCATTATTGTCTCCTTTCTTGTTTTGTTTTTGCTTTGATTTCTATGTTGTTGATTGCTAGTATCAATTTCTCTATTTCTCAATCATGAATTCTAGGGTTTTGATTGTTAGTGCTTTTGTTGATTTAATTATGAATAGAGAGTAGATTTTCTTCTAAGACTTGGTGAAACTATGCTACAATCATGATTCTTGTTAGTTATTTCTAGGTTGAAACTTGGTTTGTCTTGGTAAATTTGATTGATATGCTTTGTAATAGTGATTGCCATTTTAGTTTTGGCCAGATAGTTTTGCAAGTTTAATTCAATTGACTTTAGATGCAAGAGCTGCGAGTTGAGTGTACGATTAATATCAATTTGTGCTTTAATTACTTAACGCGAGAGCCAATTTTGCAGTTAATTGTGGGATTTTATTAGCGAGAGGCGATTTCATTTACCTAAATTCATTTCCCATCCTGTTGTTGCACTTGAATCGTGATTATATTGTTGCATAGTGAATCCTTCTAGCCCTAGGTTTTAATTAACAAATTTTATTCACTTCTTCCCGTTTGCGTTCCAATTAGTTTAACAATAACTCAAACTTTTGATGTCAGTATTAGCGAAACTTGGTTCAATTGTGACTTTAATTGTCCTTCCTCGGCGATTTGTTCCCGTACTTGTCCGACTATACTAGTTTGGTATTTAGGTATTATTTTTTGTAGTCAGCGATGATCCTACCAGACATCATAAATAAATCTAAATAATAAATTGGAAAATGACATACATAGCCCCGAGAGCTATGTATAAGAGGCATGGAAAGATTTTTTTTAATCAAACATTTATTACATTGATTGTTCTGTTGTAGTGCCTTATTTCCACAAATTATTTCCTTTTATAGTGTTTTAATTAATTCTTATATGCATTGAATTCGTTTTTATTAGTTGACACTTCTCTTTTGGCAGATTTTTTAAGGAAAACATTCAAGGGTGTAAACGAAAAAATTAGGTAAAATTATTGTAAGACTAGTAAGATATAATCTCATTCTTGTTTGTGTTAAATAATAATTTTACCTAATTTGCCCATTTAAACCCTTAAATTTATTCCTTAAAAAGCATACCAAAATAAAAGTGTCCACTAAAAAGAAACGGAGGAAGTATAAAAATATAAAAAAAATAAATGAATTATCTATTATCCTATATTTGTATAAAATTTATATTAAATTAAATCTCAAAACAAAAAAATACAACATAACAATTACATTTATATTTATCTAGATAACACATGAGTAGATTGATCAATCAATCAATCAATCAAAGTTATATTCCCATATGTAGGGTCGGCTAACATGAACCATAAGTGACTATGTTGAAAAGTCATCCACTTAAATTTTCCTCCTCCACTCCCTATGATTGAGAGTCTTATTCTCTTGCAAATCCAACTGTTTCAAATCCTTTTTAATTCAATCCCACCAAGTCAATTTCGATCCCCCTCTACCTCTTTTGATAGATTTATAAAATATTAAAGTTATCTATGATCTCAAATTTATATAAAAATCATAAAAAATTAATTATAAAGAATAACAATTATATTCAATTAAATTAAATATCAAAAACAAAATAAAAAGTATATAAAAATTATATTTATGTCAGAATTATTAGAATATAGAAAGCGCTTAAAATTTGAGAATCAATTAAAAAATTTATTTATCACTATTAAAAATATTTATATAATATAAACCCCGTACGTTGAATTGCGAAAAAAAAGTAAGTTAAAATTTTTAACACCCAATTAACACTTTTCGTCTAACATTATTATAAAAATTTAGCTAATCTATACATATTTTATCAAAACCCTCACCAAATTAAAATATACATGTGACACATGTCATCTCTTAGCTTCCTTCAAACTCTTATCCCTTGTTTTCTCACATCAATTTATCAAGTGTTATATTCTTTTCAAATTCTTTTTTCCTTTAAATTCTCATGCCAACTTCTGAGTTGATGATCGAGTTGTTAACTTCTTCCATCTTTTCATTTCCCCTCATTTCTTTCAAATGCAATTTCACACCGATTAATTATGTCTCCTATTACTCAATTTTTATTAGAATTTTCATCAAGGTATCTTTTCATTTTTTATATACTTCCTCCATTCCATGAAAAATGTACCATACACTATTTGAGTGTAAAATATGGAAACTGATATAATAGGGGAAGTTGGGTTAAAAAAGTAGATTTTTATTGGAGAGATAAACAAATAAATTTTATTGTTTAATGCACATGAGTGTATTGCTAATGGTATAATAGGTTCTACATGATGGGCCACCATAATTAAAATAATACAAGGTTTTCTAAAATAGAATAAAATGAATGTGGTAGGAATTTCATGGAATGTCCAAATGAGAGAAGCGATAGAAATTTCATGGAACAGAGGGAGTGCAAAACTTTAAATTGTATGTGCTAATCTAGAACCGTTGCTCTTAAATTTGGTGGTAGTTTTCCACCCTAGCAAAAATTTGTACTCCGTACATAAAATTGACAACATTTGTAATATCCAGTTTTGCAATGTTCTTGCTAATATCGTATTCATTTATCTTTCTCATTAATTATTTTTCAATATTATTTTTTTTCTTTATCATTAATTTTTTCAATAAAATAAAATAAAATATTTAATGAAAATGTGAGAAATAATCAATGTACATAAAATTTGTCATATATGTGTATTTTTTTAACGTGAATGTCCATTAAAAAAGTTTAACTTGATTTGAAAAACTATTTTCAGGAAAAAGAGGGGGAAAACAACATACTCGTATGAACAATCAATATTAATTACGGAGTAATATTTTTAAAAAATCGAAATCAAAACAAATATCATTCACCTAAAAAAACCCTTAAAAATATGACATGGTAAGAAATAACTATACAAATTATTCTATTTAATATTTCCAAAATTATACGAAAGATAAAGCTAACTAAAATATTGTCGGTGCAAAGCAAGGGTCAATAAACTAGTTTTAATTATAAAAAGAGTAAAGATAAATTTAGATTGTGGTTAATCATTATTAAATTTGATGAAAACATACTCTCTACATTCCATTAAATTCACGTCATAAGGAAATCGGCAATATTATTGGTAATGAGAATCTTCTAAATTTTCATCAATTATAAGAATGAATATAGTCAAGTGAGGTTTATTAGAATCGTATTAATAAGTAATTTGTTAAAGGTAAAAGCAACGAGCGCCCCGTGACGTTAGATAAGAAAACTAAAAGTAGAAATATTAAATGAATATAAACATAATTACACCTTTGACGTGTGATTTTTGCATAAATTCCAACATTTATACATTTTAGGAAATATATATAGTTTTTATCTAGCGCCCGGGACGTCCGTTAGCAATATAGAATAAAATATAAAAAATGATAAACATTTAAAAATTTCATTTCGAAAAATAGGATAAACAAAAGGGGAAAATATATATATTGGACAAAATAAAAATTTTACCTCCTTTTCTCAATAATATAAGGTGATGTGGTATGAGGAGCCACTACGTTGTTCACTATTGGTTGGATCAAGCGATACTAGGTGGTAAGGTCTCATAGTGTTGTGTCAACCTCGTATTGCGTCACGTGTCGAATGTCAAACGACTTATTTAGATTGAGAAACATGTATTTTACTTATATATTACACACATTCTTCTCATACTTTTAATGCAATGTTGAGGCATCTCTATCCAAACTTTTTCTCGCATTTTGAATAATTCTCCTCACATGTACTTACTTAGGATCGGAGATGAGATAATCCGAAAAAAATTTTATTCTCCTTTTGCAGGTCGTGTGATGAGCCCTTGAGAAGAACTAGGTGCTAAGGTGTCTTTAGGAAGACATTAAGGACACCAAGAGTGCTAAGCTCCCCCGCAACACTAATCTAAGGTAAATTCTCTTGAGATAGTATAAAAGGAAAGTTTCCACCCCTTTCTCAACCTTGCAAGACAGGATATATTATAACTCTCATTTCATTTGCTACAAACATAAGTAATATGGTTAAGTATTGTATTACTACCGATAATGTAAAAGGAACAATACAGGTAACACAAATTAGAAAAATGGGAATAACAAACCAAAAAAAGTAATTACTTCTTCCGTTTCTCAAAAATTGCATCACTTTGTTTTTTAAAGAAATCGAGACAAAATGGTGAGTGATGAGGTGTGTAAGTGGGGACCAAAAAAGAGAGAGAAAGTGGTTACAGGAGGTGTATTGATGAATATTTTAATAAAGTAGTGAGAGAATAGGTGTATTGATGATATTTTAATAATAGTGTGTGAGAAAAAAAAAAGATATTTAATGTGTGTTCTCACATAAAGTGGGAAGAATTAGTATTTTAATTATGGTCCCCATCCCAAAATTGGAAAGAAAGCAAAGTGAGACAATTATTATGAAATTTCGCTTAAAGAAAACCGAGACAATTTTAAAAAACGGGAGAAGTATGAGGAAATGGCTTGAAGTAGTGACCTTAATCTCACCTTTTTTTTTTCTTGAGATTAGAGGTTCAAATTCTCATACCTCCCCGTTGTAAATGCAATATATCCTTATGACTCATTCAAACCCAAAAAAGCAAAATGAAGTAGTGCGTGTAAAATTTGTTTACTCATTGCCTAATAGCTCTTTATGTAATACTCCGAAATTTAAAAACTCGAAAAAAGATGAGTTAATTTGTGCACGTTCATAATACTCCAAATATATGATGATTATGAACACCAATTTAAATTAACAAATTTTTAAATAAATTACTCTCTTCAATTGGCAATCCAATATTCCAATGATGACGAATTGAAGAGGAATGTGCAATCAAGTTTTCAAAAATTAACAAAGAATAATAATTTTTCAAAAAGTTCCAACAATCGTTAAAAAAAACACATAACTGCCATTTCATAAGAAATCAGAATTACAAATTAAAAAAAAAAAAAAGGAAGGCGAAAGGCAGCTCAGCTGACACGCACGAACCCAATTGGGCATCATTCAACAATCTCAGACGAGAAATTATGTTTCTGCATCATTGCACCTCCTCCATTAAAACTCCAGAAAAATTAAGAGAAGAAACCAAATCCAATATGATATAATGTGAAGTTGTAAACCAATAAATATTCAATCATATCGAAAGACACTGGAAAAAACTACAAGAGCTACTAGCCACTCACTTGCGACACGTTAATATTAATAATTCAAGATTGTAAATTTATCAAAAGAAGCCAACTACCTCTTTTGGGCCCAATTCGGTAAGGTTGTACTTTGGGCCAAAATCCAAACCCATTTCTCCATCACTTTCAACTCTCGATAAAAATATGCCAACTCTCGAATCTCGATAACGATGTTTAAAATGTCACTAGATTTGCACTACATAGAAATCAGCAAGATCAGCTAGGTATTGGCCCTGTTTGGTTGCGAATGTATAATCAATCTACCAGAGAAAATTGCACTTCAGCATAGTGACAACATCGAAACACGAAGAAAACGTACATCTAGTCTCTACTCCGACTTCTTCCACTGTCAATTCGCAATGCACATTAAGGAAGCAGACAATTCGAAACTAAAAATTGTTTTGTAGCATAGATTATTCGATCATTACAGTGTTTTCAATACAAATCAAGATCATTATTATGTATACTGCAGATATAAACAGATTCCATCTCTCCATACAAATAAAAAAAAAAAAAAAAAAAAACAGTCTATGCACTCTGTCATGAACAATGCTGATAAACAATGCTGTTTCTGTACTTCTGATTTGAATCAAACAGCACCGCAGCATCCATATATCAAGAGAATCGTACACCTTTGAAGTCTCTTCCTACAATAATTGRCACTATGTGTGCTATTTGCACAAAATTATGTGCATCAGCGGCAATTGAAATGGCCAAACAAGAAAATTTGGCTACCATTTGCTATTGCGGTTTAGCATCGCTCTCTTTGGCCGCTGCCTCCTCCTGAAGCCTTTTGGCCCAATACTCTTCCAATGGGGGTCCAAAGATGGCCTTACCAGATATGACACCAATCCTGCACATCCATTGTCCTAGTGAGTCGTTATACGTTTTTGACTGACATATACTTTATTCATTAAGCATGTTTTAATTGCATCTCAAGAAGCAGTATAGGCCCAAGAAATTAACAACTTGGAAAGCAATTCAGCTATAATAAAAGATCAGAAATGGATAGCCCTCTATTCGGCTCACAAAAACTATAACTGGTAATAAATCAATYGCAGCCTTAGTCCTACACTCCTATAATTGGAGTTGGCTACATGAAACATCTTGCTAAGTTGCTAGATGCAGGGCAAACTTTCTTCCTTCATTGTGCAGATGTGCACCCTCTAACAAAAAAAAAAAGGCTTAAATTGCCTATTTTCTACATACTACACAACTTCTCTATCATGAAATTCTTGGGAAATTCAAATTCTAGTGGAAACTTGAGGAGTAAAGCAAACGACACCTAAGAATTTGTAACTGTAAACATCTAAAAAGATTAAGATCACACCTACCAGGTCCCAATTCCCCTCTCTATTCCTTTCCAATTGCAAATATAACATGTCATCAGCCTAGTTTCTCCTTGTTCCTATGTGTCCTCCATAATGGCTGAGCTAAAGTAAATAAACTAGTAGAGCATAAATTTGCTCACAAAATAAATGAATTCTGAGACAACTAGTAAAGAAGCTTAGGGTGACTCTGTCCAGAAGCCAGAGAGACCTAAATATTTCACCAGTCATCATGTACAGAGAACTGCTGGACAAAATAGTGTTCTCAAGTCCGATGTAAAGGTACCAAAAGTTCTATTCAGGAGAGTTATTTGCCTACTTTCATTAAAGATCACAATATGATAATGATTGTCACTCGACAAGTAGCTAATGACTACAGAGATCAATGGATGGCCACATCAATACATATTGAACCATGAGCCATGTTAGGGCACAAAATCATGAGTCTCATGACAATTCTAAAACACATGGAAAGTTGGACTACTTGGTTAAYTACATATGCATCACCAATGACAACAAAGATTGACCACTCATGTAAAGCGTCTACACAAAGGGGTGGAATTTAGACTGAATTACTTTTATATGTTTGGTAAAAGGATTGTATGAGATGGAAATGGAATTCCACAAAGATACCCATTATAAGTTGCTTGGCTTATAGATTAAGGGGATGTTTGATTAGCATGGAATTAGCATCAAGTATGGGTTTAGAATGGTTAAATCCCATACCAAATGGTTGGTTGGTGATTCTATCGTTCTTGAACCCATATCTCAAACCCACAAGGTAGACACGACTCATTYAACCTTTTAGGTATAGATGAAGGCAATTGTGTTCATTTCTATACAAAACCCAAAAACATAGTACGAGGAATAGAGTTCCAACCACCGCGGATTCAAACCTAATTACAAACCCATACCATCTTTCGAACCAAACCACACCTAAGGTAACCTTTTCGTCCACTAACTCACTAAGTATAATGGATTTAACCCACTTGTTAATTTGTTATCATTTCCAAACTAGTGCTTAAGCATCACTTTACTCTCCTCAATGTCTCATTTGATTTGATCCCACACCATTGCAATACCAAACAAACACAAGTGATGATGGTATTAATCATCCATCCATCCTTTTCGATTCGATTCAATTGTGTTACCTCTGATCATTACCAAACGGACCTTTAAAGCCAACAGAAACCATAGAATTATCCATTTCTCAAATCATACCCGAGTGATCACCAGAATAATTAATTAATCAGAAAATTAACCATCAGAAGTATTTCGATCTTTGGTTAATCTTAACTCGCATCTAACTCAACAACACCATAAGTCCATAACTGCAATTCTCAAATATAAACAAAAATAGCCCTAATTTACTCAACAATTTTAGCAAAAATAGAAACGATCAACATTTGGATCAATGCAACAATACGGGCACAATATAAGATGATTTTAAGGGTAATTATAGCTGAATTTCATGTAGCAAGTGACAGCAAATCAAACAGAAAAATGCTAGYCGAGAATCAAAATCAAGTACTCCGTAACAAATAATGTAAAATTGAAATTTAAGAGAATGAGAAGAGAGGCTTACACGACAGCACCAACAACCAATGGAAGTGACGGAAGTCCTCGACGAAAAAACATGATGTTCAAAT
>SNQN01000265.1:138819-149433 GCA_008642245.1 Bassia scoparia
GAGTAGATGTAGAAACGTAAAAGGTCTACGATCGGATAAGACTGGTCGTCCATCCATTCTGCTGGCATAATGGACACTATATATCAATGAATGGAAGATGAAGAAAGAAAATTAGGAGTCGTTTGGACAAGTTTATTAATTTGATTGATATTTCGTTACTTCTACTCTTTTTGAACCCGTAATATAATAACTTAATTAATTAAAGTGCGTGATATTGATCAATTTGATAATGATTGTTTTGGAGATTTTTTTTTTGACGAGAAACTAAATGTTTCCTTTATGATAAAGTCGAACGATACTTTACAATTTTGACAGAAGCGAAAAACATAACGACTCATTAGATACTATGACTATTTTGCATTATTACAACGAATTTATAAATTTCGCCTTAAAAAGATTCTCGCATGTCTGCATCCGTTTTTTGGATTTTAATTAGACTATATTACTCTGTTAATTAAGCTTTTTGCATGGAACCTGATAAAGGGGTTGCTTTTGACTTTGCATGCTGTACGTTCAGTACCCAATTGTTGCCATATGTGTAATTGGACCGATGTTTATACAATCATTGCTTTCCCACTTCTTCAGATTCAGTCGTAGGGTTTGGGAAACCTTCATCATCCCATTGCTATGTATCAATGGAGTATATCTAAGGAATTCTAGATAATGAGGATACATGTTATTTGTTTCTTATTATGGGGTGAAGTGTCACCACGGCATAGCAAGTTTGTTGATTAAGGGTAGTATATGTACACGGGGAGCTCAAACTCAAAATCTATATTTTTCAGTCTACGTACTATCAATGAGTTTATCGTCTTTGAGTGGGATAAAACTTTAACGAGAGATTTGATGACGGGTACTTCATAGGCAAATGTAATAACTCTTTCAATAGAATTCTTTACATTCTTATTTCCAAGGCTCATAATCTCGAAATTTTGATTAACTTTGAGAACTTATCCTTAAGTTAAATCTAGTTGATTAAAATAAATTTGGTAACTCAAAAAGGGTCAGGCAAATGCATTTGATTGACAATATTTAATAGCTCAACCGTATATCTTCTTTAACAAGGCAAAATATCAAATATAATATCTAATATATAAGAGGACAAAAAAAAAAAAAGGTTTGAAAAGAAACAAAGTCAATGATGACTGATGAGAACAAAAATCATTATAGGATTTAATTACACGATATTGCAAACGATGATTTGTAATGTATATGATAATAGATAAAGATTTGATGCTCATTTAATTTGTTCACACTCTTTTGGTGTGCTTTTATTTATTTTGAAAGTATGTGTCATAAGAGAAAATAGTTGTAATATTGAAATCATGATATTTTCCAAATCAATGAACCAAAAAATAATACCACTTCAATTGTTCTTAAAAAATCCAAAAAATGATAATAAATCAGTTGCTAAAACTAGTAGTGATATTCAATTAACCACAATTTTAATTTTATTTGTTTAGTGTTTGAGCAATAGCATGAATGTGAATCGCTGATCTCCAACTTGGAGTCGTACAGAAGTTGAACTAATCCTAATTACATTGTCCTCATCTGTATGAAAGTGGGTTTTCTAAAGGTGCAGAGGCCAATAAGGCAATAGGTCTATCTATGGCTCCAGAACCGATAAGTTTCAGTATGATCTCGGGTAAATGTTTACTATCCAAAAATACAATTGATTTCATTTTCAGATATGTAATCATTTATATTTGGAGATGTGAACATTTTACATTGTGAGATGAATTTCATTTTCAATTCGAAATGAACTTTGTAGAAATATTGACATTATGCTTTTGAAGATGAACATTTGTATTATTAGATGGTGAACTTTGTTCGGGATCATGATGAAGAAAATACGATTTCACAACCAGAGTAGAATTTGCGCCAATACGGCAATATTACATATCGGGCCTGGGGCTATATATCTCATATGTCTAAGTGGGCTGCAAATTTGTATAACGAAATAGGATAACAAATTAACAACCGAATCAAAGAAGACGTTATTCAATATTAATGGGAACACTGCAACCTAAAATTAAAGATGAACCTAAATCTAAAATATAGCAAAGAGAGGTGATGCGTTTAAGTTAAAGGCGAGATCATCACAGTTAATCAAAATCTCGAGATTATTGAGCCTTGGAAATAAGAATGTAAAGAATTCTAATCGAAAGATGATATACATGTTGCCTATTGAAGTACCCTGTCATGCAAACTCTCGTTAAAGTTTAATCCACACGTCAAARACGATAAGAACTCATGATAGTACGTAGCAYYGAAAAATATAGGATTTTGAGTTTGGATCGTTACATATAGTACATTAATCAAACAAATTGTATGCCGTGGTTGACTTTCACCCATAATAAGAAAATAAATGTATGCTATTATCTAGAATTCCTTAAGRTATACTCCATGATACATAGCATATGGGGGATGATGAAGGGTTTCCCAAACCCTACGACTGAATCTGAAGAAGTGGGAAAGCAATGATTCGTATAAACATCGGTCCAAATTACACATTAATGGCAACAGTTGGTACTTGAACGTGACAGCATGCAAAGTCAAAAGCAACCCCTGTTTATTCAGGTCCATGCAAAAATGCTTAATTAACAGGAGTAATGATAGTCTAATTAAAATCCAAAACGGATGCAGACATGCAGAGAATTTTTTAAGGCGAATATTATTTAAATTCGTTGTATTAATGCAAAATGTTCATAGGTTCTATGGATGTCTGTTATGGTTTTTTTCGCTTCTGTCAAATTGTAAGTATCGTTCGACTTTATCATAAATGAAACATTTTTAGTTTTCTCGTCAAAAAAAAATCCAAAACAATCATAATCAAATTTGATCTAATATCACGCACTTTAATTAATTAATTATATTATATTACGTGGGGGTTCAAAAAGAGTAGTAAGTAACGAATATCAAATCAAATTAATAAACTTGTCCAACTGACCCTAATTTTCTTTCTCTATCTTCCATTCATYGATATATAGTTGATCATTATGCCATGCATGAATGRTGCATGACGACCAGTCTTATCCGGATCGTAGACCTTTTACGTTTCTACATTCTACTCCGTATGTTTTTTTCCAACATTATATTTTACCAACAACAATACATTAATACTTGATGACTTTGTGTTATTGGGTCAAATAGTTTGAATGTATATCATTGTTTGATCATTTGTGTTGTAATTTTTTATTACCTAATTTAATTGGAACAACTTTTATTTGGTTCGTTGGAATAATATGTTATTAATGCATACACTTAATGTAAAGGGAATATAGTTTGAAGAAATGTAGGGCTACCTCCCGCTAAAGGTGATGAATATCCTGTTTTTTTTAGACTAATAAGAAAAAGGTAAAAGCTAACGAGCGCCCCTGAAACGTTAGATAAGATAATCAAAAATGGAAATATCAAATGAATATAAACATTAGTTACATTGATTAACGTGTGAATTTGGCGTGCATTACAAGTTTAATGTCATTTTAAGAGATATATTTATAGTTTATCTAACGTCCTGAATCGTCCATAATTAACAATATCGTAAGATAAACTTACCTTGACAAATTTTTTTTAAAAAATATAGCTATATTATATGTTGGCCGCCATCATTCAGGAATGATAAGAAAATCTATAGATTAGTCCTATTACATATCACGGCTAAAACATTTATTTTATGCTCAACGAGCAACTACCCAAAGATAGATCGAGTACACTTTATACAATAAATATAATAATTGATTGATCTCATTTAATCAATTTCCATGATTTTGATAGATTAAAACGAGACATATACGGAGAACCAGCTTAACTACAAGCCGCAATTACAAACTTACATACCTAACCCAAACCTAATAACCAAGCTTATTAATTAGTTTTGGTACCAAATAAATAAGGATTATGATATATACAGCTCTTAGGGCTGCATATAAGAAGTCAAAAAATAAAKGTTTTAAAAAAAGTAAACATTTATCACATCAAATTTTGTGCAATTTTAACATAAATCTATAAATACTTACCATTTTAAGCAAGAATTTAATGCTTATATGCAGCTCTAAGGGCTGCATATATCATTTTCCAATAAATAAAGCTACTTTTGCAATGCGATTTAAAGCTTTCATCAAGATTGGCCCCATGCACGCATACATGCATTCTAGAACGTTTTATTGTCATAGCTAGTTTGCCCCATTTGATCCTACATATACCATGCATATATACCTTGAAGTTGAAGGTACCATTCAAAGCTACTAGATGCACTAATAATCAAACATATACTTAAGGAGGACCATCTCTCATTTTTTTTATACACACCTTTCCCTATTTAATTTAAAGCCTTAGTTGTTAGACCATTATGACCGAGATGATCGAGTGGATGTCCTCCATATTGTCACGTGGTACTACCAACGTTGATTTTTTTTGTTTTCGTTTTACATGGATATGACTAGTTTAATGTTAGGCTATAGCTTCTGCTGCACTCTTCTCTTCTAACTAACTTCTCTAAGTTGTTAGAGTTTGTTATTTTGTATTCTGTGCTCATGCTTGTATATATACCTCACTTGTATCCTACTCTTGCTAAGTTAATGAGAATATCTTCTAATTTCTCCCAAAATTACATTTCTCTCTCTAGATCTCACATTTAAATATAAGTAGGTTCTATTTCTTTGGATTGAAATGGTTCTAATCGATTTATAGCGAACTAAATAGACCTGATTGGTCTGAATTGAATTGAACCATACAGATGTGAATTATTCATGACATTTAACTTCAACGTAGCTTCCGAAATGAACTACTCGTATGAGTTACATAGTTCATTCCTTCGATTAGTATTATGTATCTTACAACTATATATTAATACTTGGTATTATATACAAATGAACTTTATTGCATTTTTTATGAGGAGAAGATTTAGTTACGGCATAAGTACTTTTATTTTCTTTAAYAACAATAATCTAACTGGCTAATACAAACACCTGAAAGCTAAGATCTTTGTGTATACGAATTTAAGGACATGATTACATGTTATGAAGCATGCATTACTTTGATTGTTAGTTAGTTAGTTAGTTTTCTTTTTTTTTTTTGACAAGACTGTTAGTTTGTTACGGATAGCTCTTAGGTGTTACAAGCAAAGGTTTTGGGCATTTGGCATCTAAGAAGATGTCTGAATCAATGACTATGGAAAGATGCAAGCAAAATGTCTAAGGATACTCTTGTAATTATAGAGTAATATGTCTAAGGACACTCTTGTAATTATACAATCGTATGTTGTAATTTGATTGTCTAATAAATGTCAGGACTTCCTCTTTAAAGTGAGTTATACAATTATTCAAACAACTAGTGCCCTCGCTCTTTTCATATTGGTGTAGTTCATGATCTTGTTTCAAATATATATATGTTAGCAAAGCTGATTAGCTGCTTAACTTTTAGGGTAGTTCGGTTTCGTAATAGGACTGTTATACACACTCTTAATTTCTATCCCCTAGTTGGTTATCTATCTGTCTATCTGTCTGTGTGTCTGTTTATCTGTCTATCTGTCTGTCTATCTATCTATCATAATGTTGGTGAACCATCGTATAAATCTTTGGTTTCGGTGAATCTTGCATACTTTTCACACTTCCATACAACAAAGCTTGTGGAAATAAAGATTAAGTGGATATATAGTGGTTCTCGATCATAATAAAACTTAAAAAGTTGAACTTTTTTCTAGTGATCTAGAATATAGAGTTATACTCCGTACTTGGTATCATGATCATTGATAGATTTTTTTTTTTTTTTTTTTTTTTTTTATGTTAGAAAATAGCATACACCTAACTTGTTAGATGGGAAATCATATAGTCCATACATCTGACCATACTATTTAATAGTCATGACTCAGATCATGTCACTATGAGCGTGTCCCTTAAGTACAGAACTGGTCAAATTTTACATATACACGAGTAACACAACATAATCTTATTCCAAAATTTCAAGGTCATGAAAATTTATGTTTATTGATGTGCCATACATTACAAAGTATGTTATAACAAGAAGGTTAACATGATCTTAAGTTCTTAACATTGAAATGCTAAAAACAATGCACAATCATCTGACACTCGACTCCACTGATGCCAATATAACATATTCAAAATATTAAGGCTTCAAAAATCATATCAAAAATCATATTCAAAATAATAAGCATGGTTTTACAAACACTCTTAAATTTGTACTTGTATTTATACTATAGTATATATTATTAGAGACTTTAATAATAATATTATTATTATTATTATTGTTCAAGGATTTTGATTTTGAGTGTAGATGTAATCAGTATGAGCCACAAGTGTCCTCCTCATCAAGCACTCCTCTTCATTTACTCCGTTACAGCTCTCGTTTTCATCCACCTTCACATTCTCTGTTGCATTGTCCTGTTTTACATCAAAATCATGCATTATTATTCATTTCATACCATATATTACTGGTTTTATAAACAAAAATTTAATACAGAGTATTAGACTAGTAGGCTAATAGCTAATTAGAAACGAGTAATTTCTAACATAAGTGGAATAAGGGGTGGTTTATAATACAAAAGCTCAATAAAAATAAAAGAAAACTAAATATAAAGTATAATACTGTATATGGGCTATATATAAAAAATTCAAGAGGGACAAAAAAATCAGGTTTAAATATTGCAAATCTATGTAAATGTTATGTAATTCTTTGTTAATTATATGTAAGTTACATGTGTTAGTGACCATTCTTATCTCATTCATGTTATACAACCATCATTACTCCAAACGAAATTCATCACGAACTCTCCAATCCTAGGGACCTATAATTCTCGCTATATATAGGTGCACACCATATTTACGTATGTTTTCAAACCACGTGAATATGATTACATCACTTTATTTAACATCGTAATAAAACCAATTGATAATAGGAAGAATAATAACACTTAAGCCTAGATGTATGAACTATTGTCATCTCTCTACCCAATATAATAAAACTCACCAATTGATATAAATATTAGACTTCAACAATAATCGACTACGTTAATACAAGTCTATAATGCAACCCACTTCAAATTTGATACTCCATCCGTTTCATATTGTTTTGTGCATTTACTATTTGGGGGGAGAAACTAAGAATAATACTATATTATGATGGAAGTTGAGTCAAAAAGCAAAAATAAGCTGAAGAGATAATGTGTAAATGGGGGAAAAGTAAGGGAAAGTAAGAGAAAGGGATAAGTCCACCTTATTAAAAATATCAAAAGCATGTCTAAAAATGAAATAAGGCAAAGCAATATGCACAAAACATTATGAAATGTCCAAATAGGAAAAGTGTACAAAACAACATAAAACAGTGGGAGTATTAAACAAAGTAGTATGTTTACATAAACTACTAGTTTTTATGTGCACGCGATGCGTGCTTGTATATTTGAAAATTATATCTCGTATTTTATCAAATTAATGATTATATGGTATATATATATATATATCATAATAAAAGGTTTTTAGTTAATTAACAATACAATTTATCTGAATTGTAATTATTTTGTAAATAATTATGTCTTCAAAGTTGAAATTCAAAACAAAACCATTAATGTTTTAATACAATTTGAAATAATGTTAATTGTTTAATATTTTTGACTAATGAACTGACATAATAAATGCAATTTTCATATATAAATAATCACATAAACACTAAAGGGATAAATTAGACACATCAATTCATAATTTTTAAATTTCATTAAGGGTATAAAAATCTTTTAAGAGGGGGACACCATCTTCCTCCCCCTTGGCTTATATAATAAAGATATGTCAATTATAATTACGGATAGTCCATGCAAAAGATACACCAAATATCCGTTTGATATCATTTATTAATAAATAGTTGTAATGGGAATGAATTATGAATTGCAAAGCTTGTGTTTTCCACAAGAATTTTCACTGTTATCAAAACAAACACCACTTTTGACGTTGGAGTGTTATTGAATGAGAAAGAAAATATAAAGCATAAAAAACAATTAAACATTACTAATGAATAAATATTATTTCTTCGRTTTTCGAAAAGATACAATAAAGGGCAACTACATATATGATTCAACATTATTCAACAAATATCTGTTTGATAGCATAATATGAATGATGATACTGTAAAACTTATACAACATTATTCAGTTGAAAGTTGAAGCCATGCAAATACATACCTGATGATTAGAAGGTGTCAAAGGGCGAGCTGCATTTGTTAGAGTGGTGGAGCAAACGAGAAGAGCTACTATCACAAAGATGGTAAATAATTTGGCCATTATTTATGAACTTTGTTARTTGAAATTATCGACTTGATTATTATTAATTTGCTTTGGGAAAAATGTGGAAATATTATTGATGATTATCGAGAAGAAAAATGAAGGAGAGAAAGGTGGTTTGATGTGTTTGATTGGTGAAGCTGAAAGAAAGGAGAGGAGGGTTATTTATAGGGAATAATAGGGGGGATCCAGGAGTCTATGACTATATATAAGTATATAACGGTTGGTGTGGACCGTGTGAGCTTTAATTTGGTAAGACAAAGTGAGAACCCAAGATAAGAAATTAAGAATTTCCCTATTATTTTTTTTAATTTTTGGCTAAAACAACAAGCGGCGCGCGGTAATTATCATATTATTCCTTTATTTTATTATATACTAGCACTATAAGCACGCGATGCGTGCGGTCATTTTAAAAAATTATATTAAACTAATTTACAATGAGAAATAAAACTTATGCACAGAGAGTTATTATGATTTCAAATTTTTGATGTAATTTTCTTTTTATTAAATTTATAGACAAAGAGTTTAAATCATATGGTGTGGTTTTAATCAACTGATTACTTACACTAATATACAAATAGTTATATAATAATATTATATGAGGAATTAATGTATGTTCGAATAAGAATTTTTTAGATATTTAATTCAATATTTTTTTCNTCATCATGTTCGAATTCATTATTTACGTCTCGGAAACCAATCTCAATCAAATTCACTCGCACAATCTCAACCAGTCAAACAATCTCACGCACTATACCATGGAAATAAAATGCAATTTGTGGTTGATTAACTGAAACTGAGAACTCTGAACTCACAATTTGCAAAAACAAAACCCCAAAATCAACCCAAATCCCCCCAAATTCGAACAACCTAAATTCGAACAAAATTGTTCATCCAAATCTCTAAAAACCTAGAAAAAAATAATCATACCTTCATTTCAATACTTCGAATCAAATTTGAAGACAAAACAAATTACGTGGATGATGACGATGATGGATTGAGCAAGAATAATGCATGGCGGTGAACACAGTGGTATGGGAGGTGAAGGAGGAGAGATAAAGGATGGGGAAGGAAAGAGAAATGGCGGGTGACTGTGGTGGTGTGTTGGGTGAAGGAGGAGAGATAAACGAGGGGGAGGAGAGGGAGAAATAGCGATGAAGGCGGTAGTGTGAGAGGTCGGTAGACAGTAGTAGATGAAAGTATGGAAGCTGGATAGATGAAGGAGGATAGAGAAACGAGGAGAGAGTTGGGTTGAGGAATATAACGGCTTAAACACACACTTAACGCCTAAAACACCTTCTTTAATCACGTTTGGGAATCAGTCCAAAGTTGATAATTACAATTGGGATTTTTGAAACCTTGTCACTACCACTGGGATTTCGCCAAACTACTATCCTACCACTGGGATTTCGCCAAACTACTATCCTACCACTGGGATTTCGCCAAACTACTACCCTACCACTGCATAATACTAAGTTAAGTATCATTACAATTAATTATCACGGTCAAATAATGAAATTAATTAAATAATATTAGTGTAATTAATTATGTTCCAAATTCGCTACAATTCGTGTAGTTAGCGTTCCCAATTAATCCCGATTTGCATAATAATTGTTTCAATTAGAGGTAATTTTTTAGGTTTAAGAAACTATATCAATATGCTGGGTGACTATTTATAAATAACAAAAAATATGACTATTATTAGTAATTTTATTTTGAAACCTCAATTGTAAACCTTTTTATAAAAAATTAAAATTTTCAACGGTAAGCCTTTTATTAAAAAGAACCCTATTTCTTAATTTTATCAAGGTATATTTGATTACACCTTTCAAAATCCATTGCATGACCAAAAAAAAAAAACCCATTGAATGTTGGCTATGTATGTTAATAAAAAAAGATTGTTGTGTTTATTATTTTTCATTCTTCAAAATTAGACATGATTTTTTTTTTTTTTTTATTTTTCAAAGTGGGCTAGCTGCTTTTGATATACTGCTCTTGACCTGGTTTCTAAACACTTTATAAATTATAAACCGTGTACATAAATGTCACACCTACTCTAATTAACAAATAACTACTCTAATTACACACTAATTGACATTATTTGACTCTTTCAATCTAAACAACACACCTTTTCCTCCAAATGATTATAAAATTATTATTGTACTATCTCAAAAACAATATAAATAAACACAACCTTAATAAGCACACAACATTCATTATTCCCTTAGAAAAAAAAATATATCAAGCATTAGTCATTATATTTCTCCTACACAATTTTAAACATTAAGCTAGGCTAAAAAGTGATAACCAATGGCAAAAAAGACTCA
>SNQN01000265.1:149458-161931 GCA_008642245.1 Bassia scoparia
AAAGGGGTGGTTGTAGCGGCGTGTTCGTCACTAGGCTTAATCGCGCGTGGTGGTGGTTGTTCTTTCTCCTTGAGCCCGCCTCGTTCCCTCGTGCCTTCTATTTACTCACTCTCTAACCAAGATCTTACCACTCCATGGAACCACTCCTAGATAATCATCCCTTCACAAATAACAACCATTAACTATACTTTTCTTAAAACCCTATATAGCAAATGCAATTTATCAAGATGCCCTACCGTCACCGTTTTATTCAAAGAAATAATTCATATAGTAAAGTTCTCATTGGATTCACTTTGTGGCCCTTTCTACCAAGTACGTGCCCGATAGACCGAGCACTAACCGTGTGGTGGGAACCCGTGGTAGTCTAGTAGGTGGCGAAATGAAAATAGCACTCCCGCATCCCATGTGACGTTGAGTGGAGCTAGATCATTAGTGAGGAAGCGGTTGAGCAGGGAGGAGGGAATAGAAGAGTGAATTATGTTGTGGGAGCAACTTGGAAATCAATAGCGAGGTAATTGGTAAAGTAAAGGTGTTTATATGTCCATTCAAAGGTCTCTGGAGTTGAAACATATACATGCAAAGGGGTCAATACCTCAATAATTGTTGTGGTTGTATGTTGTTCGTCTTCATGTTTTTGTTTCATTACTTAGAGATAATGTTTTATTTAGCATTAATATTTCATAATATTTGGTAGTTAATTATGAGTGTTGTTGTTACTCACGTATCCTTGTTTATTCGTTTGGTATGTCTATAGATTTCACATAGGGGGAACAACTTAGAAACGATTTGAATACGACCATATCGAAGTAGAATGTGAAAAAAAAAGTTATGTTTGTTTGTTTTTAGTTGAATGTTGTTACATGATTGTGTTTAATGTGGAAGAAATAATTGTACTCCTATATTTAGATCCTACGAACCTATTACGTTATAATCATGCACAAATCTAAACCCATTCATTTGATAGTACAAGGTTAGGGTATTCAATTAGAATTCCCTTAAATGAGAAAAGTGGGAGAAGCCTTTTATAGTTGATTCGGAACGATCTAGAGTGACAACCCTATGAACAATACGAGTCTTAGGACCAATTAGCTAGGTTTCTATGACAAACTATATTGCAACCACTTCCACGCTACTTCCGTCCGAACATAAACTGCAACAATTTGACATAAAGAAAGAGGGAGTATCCAATCGTTGAGTTATTATGTACGGAGCGAGTACTTTTAAGTTATATTCTCAAAGTTAGATCCTTCTCCCTTGCTAGCTAAGTGTTAGACCACTTTTAATTTACAATAACTTCATAGATAACACATCTTGCTATTAGGACCTCCTTCATGAAGGATAAGAAAGGTAATTAAAATGTTGGCTTGCTTTGAAATTGATTTGGAATAAGCCTATAACGTAATAAATACATTGATATTATTTTATTATCGGGTACTCACCTCTTAAAAGGGATTTGACAATCACTTTGTTTGTCTCTCCTAATGAGTTGGTGATTGTGATCAGCCTACCTCTAATCCTATTATGGCTCCCCACAAGGCACACCCCGGCCTTCAGGGCCGATAAGACAGGCGACCCTAATATCTTCCCCCTTTAAACTTCATTTCTGTATGAGAATAAAATTAACTTTTGGATCTCATAAATGAAGAGTGGCTTGGATGAAAATATTATAAAGAGTTTAAATATATAGAGTTGAATGAATTAGTTAATAGGCGGGATTCGGGTGTTTTAACATCATTGATTAAACTGATTAAGTCTCATCATCTCATGCGATGACAATTTAACCCAGCTGCTTTGTTTTCTTTATAGTATTTTTGATTTAGGATTGTAACATTTAAACTTTTGACAAAAATGAATAGTTTTTTTTTTAAAAACAAAATCCAATAAGTCGGTTACAAATAATTCTGATAGTGTAGCCAATTTTGAACTTTAAAACCATGGCACCAATGTTAATTGGAAAAAGATGTTATTTAATTTTACCAAAAAAAAATTAATAATAAAAATAAAAATTCAGATTGTTTTCTCACACTGGCCTTTTATATCATGTCCTGACTTTTGGTTCTAAATATGTACTCCGACAATATAAACCATGCTACAAAAATTATAATTAAACATTACACCTACTCATACTCTAATAAAAATAAATGCACTGGATAATTAAAATAATGTATAAAATTAGCTCAACATGTTGGCCCAAATCCCGCATTAAACAACAAACTACTCTAATTATACACTTAATTGCCTCAATTTTGGATTATGCCCTTTTGGTTGACTCTTTCAATTATCAATTGCACTTCCTTCCAATGATTATAAAATTATTTAATCTATTATCTCAAAAACTATAATACATACAGCCTAACACATTAACCACAACATACGAACCATTCATTCCCTTAGAAAGGAATATCAAAGCATTCATTATATCTCTACACATCAAGTTCGTTTAAACAAGTTAAGTAAGCTATAAATGAAACCGAATGGAAACACATCAACAAGGTGGTCGTAGCTTGGCGGCTATTTCTCTTAGGCTTAAGCACCGCGGTTGTTATTGTGCTTCTCTTGGAGCCTCTTGGTCGCGTTGCTATTTACTCCATTCAAGATCTTACCATTTCCCCTTTAATAATTTCATCCCCACAACAACACCATTAACTCAATCTTCGCCTTAGAAACCCTAATGCAACGAATTTACTAACGATGTCTTAAGATCCAACTTTTTACTACAAAGGTTGATAATATTAGTCACCAATAACTGGAATTCCACCTTTCCCTTTTATCAAGCGTCTAGCGTAAAGTACAACCGAATATTTGGGAATGATGGAGCTAGAGGGGCGAAATGGAGAAAAAAACAACCGCACCCGTGACGTATGAGGTGGGCTAGATCATCGTGAGGTACAATGAGAAGGAAGGGAGGAACAGAAGCGTTGAATTATGTTGTTGGAGCTAACTTGAAAATCATCCTGAGGGTAATTTGGTAAATAAAGGTGCCATACTTCTAAGTTCTGGACGCTGAAATCCATTGCAAAAGCGGTCATATTTTTGTTGTGGGTTTATGTTATGTCTTATGTTTTTGTTCATTCTTAGTTTGTTTTTTAACGGAATTCATTCTTAGTTAGTTTGTAAACATGATTTGCCACTTTTTAATGTTATTATGTATTTATGCATTAATTAGTTATTGTAAGTAAAATTCTTTGTAAGGAACAAAAAATTATTTGTACGTAAATGAGTGAAGAAGTGAATAAAAACTTGTTGTTTAGTACACATCGATATAATGTACGTATTTTGTATTTTGTATTATAATAAGTGAAATAACGATTTTCGATTGTAGTTTTATTTATTTCTTTTCTGTTTTGATTATAATTTATTTTTTTCCTCTTATGTTGTATAAATTCTACATAAATTAAACACGGTTATATATATGTAGATAATGTAGTTGCTTGTACGGAGTATACAAACACCTTCGGCTCACTGATACAATCTTAATAGCTTTTATGTACTACGACTAGGCATTAAAAGCAATTACAAGATTATTTCGAAACAAACCTTTTCGAATTGCATATGAAGAAATGTTAGAACATTGGCAAAAAAGTTATATTGTTAATTATGATTAAATAGATAATTAAATGTCTCATTAGTTTTAAAATTATAAAAGTTGAAAGGTATCAGTTGATGAAATCCCATGCTTGATGTCAATTTTTGATCTCATATAAATCTTTAAAAAGAAAAAAAATTATTATTTAACATTAAATATCATCATACGTTATTATATATCATGTTACTCGAGTTGTGATTCGATGAACTAATTCTATAATCTCTCACATATCCAACCTCAATCCCCTGATTAATTATGCAATTTTCACCGTTTATTCAAATTTTCTCTACAATCTTAACTATAAATAGTTTTTAATGCATATATTTATTAAAATTAATATATATGCGTATTTATTTATCTATACGTTATGTTTTATATCTTTGTTTTATAAAGCCAATTCTATTTTTATGTGTCTTTTTCTGCATTTATGTTTATATTTAACTTTCTCTTTTTGTTTTTAATATCTATTAATTACTATTTCCTTTCATTATCTTAGCTTTCATAATTTTTATCTTATTCATTCCTTTAAATGTATTATGACGTAAATGATAGTGTAGATGTCCTATAGTGTGCTTTCCAAATATTATACACATTGAAGGTTGAGACTTGAGAGGTGCATTTTGCAATCTAAGTGCTCAATGTATTGTATTTAGTATAGATTACACCTAAAAAAAAAACAAAAAAAAAAAACAAAATGTGTCAGAGTAGTGAAAAAGTAGAGAAAGAATTTAGCTTGAGAGTGATGATTTTGTAGAAATAATAGAATCGATGTGTATTGGTTGTAATGACTGCAACATTATTATTTATAGTTCATGACTCTCATCCTATCATAAGTTCTTAACGATCACACATCCTCCGTTCTAATATATACTATCCATTTCAGTTAACACGCATGTCAATACTACACATTTTATTTTTATCTATTTTACAACTATTACCATTACCAAAAATAATTATAAAAATATATATTTCTGTAATACTCATTGAGTCGAATCAACAATATCTCGCCTGACTAATTTGACTAATGTTAAAAGAAATTTAGAAACTTTTTTCATGTTGTGAAATATGTCAGATCCAAATGTAATAAATTTAGAATGAGGGTGACTACACAATTCAATTGTTAGGGCTTTTGGCTTTGGCTTGCCTTACTGATTAGACCTCTTTTGCCTCACTAATACTTTAGTAATGTTTGCCCACAATGCGGCGCAACATGGTCTCAGCTCACTCTTTGGTCCTAGAATTGAAAATTTTCACCCTTAATCAAAATAGGATTAGTATTCGAAGTCCGCTTTTACGAAATCAAGTCCACTTTCGTGTGAACTTCCCGTATTACCCTTGCCCCCACTAACATATGCAACCACCACAACGCCACTTGTAGCATGGCAGCCACCCCCGCCACCTTGACCATGGCAACATCCCCACGCACCTTGTAACCATGAACAACCACCCATCCCATGCATTCAGACCACCACTTTGTAACCATGGCAGCAATCTAGTTTTTTTTTTACTTCGGAAGCAACAATGTCTGGGATAAAAACGCATAAAACAATCCTAGGTGATTGGCACCATGACAGCGCCAACGTCTAGGACCGGGCGGTTGGTTAGGCTTCGAAGTCAAAAAAATGCCACAGTACAAAAGGACGTTGATGATGGTGGCATCGGTGGTTGGATTTGGTTGGCTCGGTGGTCATCGGCTTCCGGTGGTGTTGATGATGGTAGTTTGGAATTGGTTGGTTAGCGTTAAGTGGAGTAGAGAAGGGTTGATGTTGTGGTTAGGAAGGTGGAGGAATGGTGGTGTTGAGTGTGTTAGGAGGATGGGATAGATCAGAGAAAGGGCGTATTCGAAGTTCACATGAAATGTGGACTTCGATTTTTATGAGCGAGATTTCGAATAGCAATCCAGAATCAAAATAATGCATCATTTATACAATACATGCGCCATGCTTTACTTAGCCCTATATACATGCGAACATGCTTTATTATCTTTTTTTTTGTTTGCCTTGTTTTTTTAAAAAAAATCTTTAAAATACTCAAGCCACCTGAAATTGGCGCTTGTATCCATGGCTCAGATGCCTGTCCATGATCTAAGCACCAATATAAGCTCCGAGCTTAATTTTAAAAAACACTAAAAAAATTAAATTAGCTCTCACACTGAAGATCATTATGGTCGACCATCTTATCACAAACACAAATTTACTTTTTTTCAATATTTTTGACTTCTACTATGCTGTAGTTTTTTTTAATAAAAAAATGTAATTGACACATACATGATGAAAAAAATGTTGTAGCTAGTTGATCTAGTATCTCCTTAATAAATATTTATGAGATATTATAGGTTTTCATTACATATCTCAGTAGGACAAAGTACAAAATTTTGAATCGAATAAATTCAAAAAACATACAATTAACTTTTAAATGTTCCCTAAAAAAAATAGCATTTAAATATTGTATTTTAATCATAAGAGAAGAATGTTAATATATATTGTACATAATGATAAAGATTATTGATTAAATTTATTATATTGTTTTTCAAAGGTAGGTGTTCATATAATCCTTGACCTCGTTTTAGGCCTAATTTTATTTATTTGTATAAACCGTGTATTTACACGCTACCCTAGCTATTTGACAAATATTAATTATTGAGATTATGCTAATCATGTAATGTTTGCTCAAATTCCAGCATTAAACAATAAACTACTCTAATTATTACCCTAATTGACTTCAATGTTGGAGATGCCCTATTTGACCTCTTTCAATTTCAAACTTGTACTACATTTCCTTTCCAATGATTATAACATTTATTAGTTCACTATGTTAAACATATATAAAATACATAATAGTGCAACACAATTAAGCCACAAAATAACATTCATTTCCCTCATTAGAAACATTATCATTCATTCATTAATCATTCATTTCTTCCTACACAATCAAGTTTGAAAGCTAGGGCTAAAAAGCTGAAAAACCAATGGCAAACACTCAAACAAGGTGGTTGTGCGGCGTCGTATTCTCGTGAGGCTTAAGCACCGCGGTTGATTTGTGTTTTCTCCTTGAGCCTCAGCCGCTTTGCTATTTTACTCCATTCAAGATGCCAATTTCCCCCCTGGAATATTTCATTCCCTTCACAACAACACCATTAACTGACACTCGCTCCTTAGAAACCCTAATGCAACAGGGATTTACTAACGATGCCCCTTAAGATCAAACTTTTACTACAAAGCTTGATTAATATTAGTAAATCCTATTGGAAATTCCACTTTATCCCCTTCTTCAGCCGTCTAGCGAGTACTAACCGTATTGGAGAAATCTCTCTCTTTTTTTATTTGCTGAGCAAAGAATTATACACACACAAATGCACAATGTCTTCATGGTATCAGAGCCAGGTTCGAACAAAGCCTTGATTTTCTCCTCATTTGCTGCATTTTTTGTTTATGTTGTGATTATGTGCATGTCTGTGTGGATTGAAGCTAGTTGGTCCCTCAAAATCATCTCTATTAGTTGTTTAGTAAGCCAAGATTGAGTCTTTAAGTGAGTTTGAGTCACTCTATAATAATATATATAGTTATTTGCTTGAAGTCATGTCCTCATCACAAACCACCATTGAACCACATAGTGTTCTATACCTGCACCCATCAGATGGACCAACTTCAGTGGCCACTGATAAATTAGAGGGAGTAAGCAATTATAGAGCTTGGCGTAGGGATATGGAGCTAAGCCTACTAGCCAAGAGAAAGCTAGGGTTTGTGACAGGGGGAGTTACAAGGGATGCAACTGTCTCAGTGAAGAAAGAGGCATGGGATACCTGTAACAGTTTGGTGATTACATGGATTCTCAAAAACGTTTCTGATACTATTAAGAAATCAGTCATGTTCATGAACAATGCAAAAGACATTTGGAAGCACCTTGAGCAGAGGTTCCTGGTTGCAAATGGTGCTAGGAAATACAGTCTGACCAGGCAGCTGTATTCTATGAAACAAGCTGGGAAATCAATCTCAGAATACTATACWGATYTGAGTGTGRTYTGGGARGAAATTGACACCCTCAATGTCATGCCAACCATATCTGATCTCACTCCAGAAATAGCAGCATATGTTGATGCCTTGCAAACTCAGGTTGAGGAGCAGAAGCTTTTTCAATTTCTGGGRGGTCTTGATGAGGCCTATGCACAGCAGAGAAGTCAAGTGCTCATGAGGGCAAAGCTTCCAAGTGTAGAAGAGGCTAGCAACACTATGCAGCAAGAAGAAAATCAGAGGCAGATATTCACTCACAAGCWAGAAGAAGGRAGTGGATTGGCCATGAAYTCCAAGAAAAMTGATCAGTCCTGYACCAACTGTGGGAAAAATGGGCACACAGTGGAGCAATGTTGGAATTGCAAAACCTGTGGAAAAGGAGGTCACAAGTCTGAAGAATGCTGGCATGTAGTGGGTTTTCCTACTGGACATGATAAAGGAAGAAGGAAAGTGTCAGGAGAAAGACAAGGAAACAGAAAAGAGAAGCCAAAAGAATATAAAGGAGAGGGAAGCAAGCCACCACAGAAGTTTGGGAGAAATAGAACTGGTGGAAGCCAGACAGGAAAAAGGGTTGCAGGCAATGTGAAGATGGAAGATGAAGGAGATGGCAGCTCAGCTGTGACTGCTAAACAACTGGAAAAATTGATAAGAATGCTCCCAAAACTCACAAAGGAAGAAGTGGAAGATGACAGTGGAGATGATTTGGATTTTAATTACTCAGGCATGGTAAGCTGTAACCTAGTGGATGCAGAATCCAAAGAGTGGATAGTGGATAGTGGAGCCACTCACCACATGACTGGAAGAAAAGACATGATCAGGGAACTCATGACAGACTCAAAGCAGTCAAGCATAAGCTTACCTAATGGTGAGACAGCCAGGGTAGTAGGGTCAGGCAAAGTAAGGCTCAAAAATGGAATTGAGCTTGACAAAGTGCTGTACATACCAAGCTTCAAACACAGTCTACTATCTGTTCAAAAATTGAGTGCAGACACAAAATGCAAGGTAACATTCCATCCTGGTTATTGCTGTGTTCATCAAGAAAAAAATGGCAAAGTGATTGGTATTGGTAAGGAGCACAAGGGTCTGTATTACATGTGCAATGAGAGCATGGGAGAGACTATGAAGAAAATGGAGACTCATGCATGGAATGACAATGAAAAAAGGGGTAAACAACAGGCAATGACAGCAGAAGTTAACCTGGAAATTCCACAAAGGGTTGAGGGAGCTCAGAAGCTGAAGAAGACAGCTTTGTGGCATCTGAGATTGGGTCACATACCCACTGAAAGGATGGCAAAGATCTCAGAAATTGAGAAAATGAAGCAAGGAGAAACTGATGAGTGTCTCATATGCCCCACTGCAAAAATGACTAGAGTACCATTCAAAACTAGTGAATCAAGAGCTGCAAGACCATTTGAGCTCATACATCTGGATACATGGGGAGCATATAAAGTGAGCACCAGGGAAGGATATAGATACTTCCTCACAATTGTTGATGACCACTCCAGAATGACCTGGGTGAGTTTGATGAAGTGCAAGTCTGAAGCCCCTGAAATCATACACAAATTTGTGAAGCTTGCTGAGACTCAATTTAATCAGAAAATAGCTAGGATCAGAAGTGACAATGCTTGGGAATTTCATGATGCTAAATGTAAGGCACTGTATCAGGAGAAAGGAATAGTCCATGAGACTTCATGCACTGATACACCTCAACAGAACGGAAGAGTAGAAAGAAAACACAGAAATCTGTTGGAAATGAGTAGAGCACTCAGGTTTCAGGCAGGCCTTCCATTGAATTTCTGGGGTGAATGTGTTCAAGCAGCTGTCCACATCACTAATAGGCTTCCCAGTTCAGTTCTGCAAAACAAGACACCATATGAGGTACTTCATAACCACAAACCTTCTTATGCACATTTGAGAGTGTTTGGCTGTCTTGTATTGGCTTATAATCCAGATAAAACCAGGGATAAATTCAAGGCAAGAGGGATACCCTGCGTTTTCATTGGGTATCCTCAACACAAAAAAGGTTATAAATTGCTAAATTTGCTGCAAAACACAGTTTTCATAACAAGACATGTAAAATTTTATGAGCATGTCTTTCCATATAGAGTCTTTCATGCTAAAGAAAAGGGAGAATCAATTGATTATAGAGAGCCAAACATGGGGTGGATAGAAGATGATTTTGAAATTGGAAACAATGATRATGATGAGGAAGATGAARAAAATGTAGAACCTGAAAATGAAGAAGCTATAGAACACCCTGTATATAGGAGGTCAGGTAGGGTTCACATCAAACCCAAATGGCAGGAAGACTACTATATGGGGGGTATGGCAAAACTTAATGAGGTCAAGTCTGTTATTAACACAGAAGTTTCATCAGTTTTTTCCTGCTTTATGAGCRAAGTTAAAACTGTGAGAGAGCCAGTGAGTTTTAAAGAGGCTGTTGTGCATCCCAAGTGGATACAAGCCATGAATGAAGAACTAGATGCCCTGGAAGAGAATAAGACCTGGGAAATAACCTCTTTGCCTCCTGGTAAAACTCCCATTGGATGCAAATGGCTATACAAAGTTAAATATAGACCAGATGGTTCAGTGGAGAGGTACAAGTCTAGACTAGTGGTGTTGGGAAATAGACAAAAATATGGGATAGATTATGAAGAAACGTTTGCYCCTGTTGCAAAACTCACCACTGTCAGATCATTGCTTGCCATAGCTTCTATTGAAGGTTGGACTTTAGCTCAAATGGATGTAAAAAACGCTTTTTTGCATGGTGATTTACAGGAGACTGTGTATATGAAGTTACCTCCTGGATACAGCCATGTTGGAGGAAGAATTCAACTGAACACAGCTGCAAGAGACACTCAAATTCAGTCTTCWCCTCAAGTATGCAGGTTGCTCAAGTCACTGTATGGATTAAAACAGGCTCCTAGGCAATGGTATGCTAAACTCAAAGATGCTCTGGTGGAATTTGAATTCACACAGTCTAAATCTGATCCTTCCCTATTCATCAAGAAAAGCCAAGGAACAATCACAGTAGTGCTGGTCTATGTTGATGATTTATTGGTTGCAGGAAACAAAACTGAAAGTATCAATGAAACAAAAARCTTCCTCTCTTCTAAGTTCCACATGAAAGACCTAGGGAAGTTAAGGTACTTTCTTGGGTTGGAAATTGATCAGTTGAGCTCAGGCATATTCATCTCTCAAGCCAAATATGTCCAGGACTTGCTCAAGGAATATGGGATCCACAAATTCAGACCAGTGAGACTTCCCCTTGATGCTCATCAGAAGCTGACTCCTCAAACTGGAGTGCCACTTGATCATCCAGAGCAATACCAGAAACTAGTTGGGAAGTTAATATACCTGACTCTCACTAGGCCAGATATTACATATTCAGTTCATGTGCTTAGCACTTTTATGCATCAGCCCACTTCYGCTCACTATCAGGCAGGGATTAGGGTTCTGAGGTATCTTGCTCACTCACCAAACCAAGGGATTCTAATGGCTTCCACAAGTCAAGCCCAGCTCACTGCATACTGTGACAGTGACTGGGCAAGCTGTCCAAGCACAAGAAAATCYATTTCTGGTTTTTGCATATTACTTGGGAATTCACCAGTTTCCTGGAAATCTAAAAAACAAACAGTGGTAGCAAGGTCCACTGCTGAGGCAGAAATGAGGTCCATGGCATTGACTATATGTGAGGTCATGTGGCTTAGACAGCTACTGAAGGAGCTTGGAATCAAACACTTATCAACTACATCCATTCACTGTGATAACAAGGCTGCCCTTGCAATTGCAGCAAATCCTGTCTATCATGAGAAGACAAAGCACATCGACATTGATATCCATTTCATCAGAGATCAAACATCCAAAGGAGTCATCAACCCTCAACATATTCCCTCTGCTGAACAAATTGCTGATGTTTTCACCAAACAATTGGACACCAAGCAGCAACACTATCTGCTGAACAAGCTGGGCCTGATGAACCAGTCACAGCTTGAGGGGGAGTGAAGAGAAATATGTTGTGTTATGAGGGTCATTTAAGCATATTTTGCTTTGTTTTTAATTAATTCATGTTAAGTATTGCTCTAGCTGTAGTAATAGTACACTAGTGTTGCTGTGTCCTATTTTATCTTCTAGCTCTGCGTTTTTTGTCTGTCATGGATCAGATCATTTTGGGATCTTGGGCTGGTCCTGGCAGGCTGCTTCCTTGTTTTATTTCTGCTTGTTACGTGTAAGGCCAGGATGAGAAGTTGCTTTCCCCTAGGTCATATATATACTTTGTATTCAGGCTTGAGCCGTTTAAGRGAGAATGAATGAATGAAAAGCAGGGCAGAAAGTTAGAGCATCATCATCCTCATTCTATTTACATTTATTTGCTGAGCAAAGAATTATACACACACAAATGCACAATGTCTTCAGGGTTTGATATGACTTCTTTCAATTACCTCACATTAGCATGGAAAAAATTGTAAAACAGATAGTCGTGGTTGATTCAAAGTATGTGACATTATTTCTACACTTCTCTAGATGACCTCCTTCTCGCGGTTGACATTTATAGCCATAAATTTCATCAATCAAATCTGTTAAGAATTCAATAACCATTAGGCCATCCAGTCCAGGGGAGGATTTTCTACGATAGAAATATAGATTTCTAGATGGACGTTTGGCATGTTTTTACGTTTTCTGCAATAACTAACATGCATATATTATTATGTATGCATGCTAAGGCAAGGGAGAAAACTGATTATGTAATGCTTAGCTTCATTCTTATTATAACAGATTATATGTTGCTTCGTTCTTATTGATTAGCTTAATTAAGTTTTTGGTTGAGTTGAAATGTACAGATTTGACAAGAATGTGACGGGTTTAAAAATTTAAAC
>SNQN01000265.1:161956-174597 GCA_008642245.1 Bassia scoparia
TTTAACATTGTTGAGTCCACATGTGAGTGAAGTGTTTGTATGAAGTATAAGTTATGGCTGGGGCCTGGGGGAGTGCGAAGGGATGTGTGTTCCATATTGAAGAGATGGGAAATTTGTGTCAATTTTATAAGATTAAAGAGCTATTCCTCTCATCGCCCTATGATTTTGAGAGAGAACCTCCGTGTACTTGTAAAATGGACAGTTGTGACGGCCGGTTTGGCCCAATGCAAGCCCGTTTATCAGATCCACTCCTCATTTTTCAACCAAGAATACGGTTGATTAGAGAAAATTCTTGCCATATTACCTATTTGTTTTTGGAATGTGCTCCGGTTTTTCACACGACATATGATATGGGGGTGAGGATGATAATAAAGATAAAGAAAAAAACGAGTTAATTAAATGATTAATTACTGTTGGCGATTCTGGTAGAAACCGTTAAGAGCAGGCAGAAACAACACGTTTAGGTAAAAAAAACTACTCCGTACATACATTCGGTTTGACCAGACCAATAATATATGCATCATCAATGCATGCATGCAATGAATCCGTTTTTTAGAACACAAAATCTTTCGGCGATGTATGGTATAAACACCAACGAAACATTTCTATTAATATTTCTAAAGCGCGTGTGAGTTTTATTTATGATTTTATAATTTGCTCATGTAATAAGTACAATCTCTCTGCATTATTATACCTAATTAATTAAAGTGCTAGTAGTTTCTAGATATAACCAAATCTAATCTTACTTTTACTTTAGACATTATTTTGTGTTAGAATAATAATAATATAATAATATAATATAATAATAATAATAATAATAATAATATAATTATAAAATAATTAATAATAATAATAATATAATAATAATTGTTGTAGCAAGTAAAATGTCGATGACGTGGCCTGGCTACAATATTTCCCTAGCTCTTGGGGAGAGAGGGGTGGAGGCTTCCCGTCAATGCTACCTCGGGAGAGCTGACCCTACTATTGACGTGAGCTTTGTTCTTCGCCCGTTCTTGCCTCCTGGCTGAGAATCTTGAGCGCCTCGCACCTGCACAAAGGAGAATATCCTATTTGGATTATCTCCCCTCGATGCTTAAGTAAGTATGGAGTTTAGGGAATTAAAAGTGCCAAGCTAGAGAGAGAAAGTAGTTGGGAGTTCTTGCCAATAATGCCTATGAGAATTGTGTGTTTTTTCCTTGGTTTTTGGCGCGGATATTATAGGGAATCCCTCAAAAACCAAGGAACACTTGGATGGGTGACCTTGTCATCCATCCGTTTTTTTCCGAGCGTCCCTTACTACCGTTTTGGCGTAGAAACGTCGTTCTCCGTACCGTTTTGGTTCTGGAATATGGTATACGGTGGCGTTTGCCACGTGGATCGTTTTGACCCAAGTATTTTGGAGACACGTGGCCTGGGGGTTTTCCGTGCCACATCATTTGCCCCTCAAAGACCCGTAAATCGTTGGATTTAGGGGTGTTTGATCCCAATTTTACATTAATTTACATTGCGCAAATAAATTGTAAATCAAATGAAAGGCAAAAGAGAGTTTTTTTTTTTTTTTTTTTTTTTTTGCCTTGGGAGAGAGAGCCTTCGTGGGAACAGGTGGCCTGGCCAAGCATTCATTTCGCCACCTTGGGATTCGCCCAGCATAATGCCACAAAACTGCAGCTCCCGCCCCAATTTCCCCTCCTTGCGTTCAATTTCAAAATTTGGAGAGGATGGAAGGAGGCACGGGAGCTGGAGTTTTATACCCCCCTGAGGAGAGAGAGGAAGGACTGTTTCCTTCTATTTCGCTTGAAAATTTATTCTCTTCTCGCTCCTTTTTCTCCTTCTGCTCGGACAAGTTCGCTAGTTTTTGTTCGCCGGGTTCAAGCTTCTTCGTCGCAGTTTGTGGTAGTCACCGTCGCAGTTCGCAGTTTTTCAGAGTTTTCTTCTTCGACTCGTCGTCAACCGTCGCACTTCAGGTATTGTTCGCACCCTTTTCTTACTTCGCACTATTCTTTTATTCTTTTTTATCAAAGTAATACATGAGCGACGCAAGTTCTACGGACTCTTCGCCCAATAAGTATAGAGTTGGGGCTTTGAAGAAGCCTAGTCCAACTTCGCCTGGCTCCAATATTACTGCTTTTCTCCTCCCTTGATTTTTTGTTCTCGCATCCCTGTAGCACCTCGACCCATCCTTGACACTCTATCTATTCGTATCAGAATGCCTCGAGTTAAAACCACGGCTACTAGCTGAGGACAGAGAATCAGTTTACGAGGACGAACCGGACCAGCCAAGTACCTCTGGTCGCGTTCACATGGAGAATGCAAGTCCTGACTCTGCTGGAAATTTAGCGCAGATATTTAATGCTGCTATGCAGCGAGAGACAGTGACTGCGGACACTCTAGTAAGGCTGCGAGGACCAAGGTCGAAAACAAGGATGAGGAGTATTAATAAAGATCCCATGGCCTGGATCGCCAAGAATAAACCCAGAAGGTGAGGAGTCCTACCGAGGCGAGGCCGGGACAAGGACAGTCCTTCGTCAACCATTGTGCGAAAGGCTTGGAGGATTCCCTTCTGCGAAACCAACACATTTACGCCCCTACCTGGCTTCGTCGCTGAAGTGGAGGAGAAGTTTGTAGTCCCTGCTGAAGGACTGCGATCCACCCAGACTACTGATAATACCTTCCAGTGTTTACAAAGCTCGGTGGTAGATTTGGGCTTCGTTTTTCCCCTCGTGAGGTACCAATTGAGAAGGAAGAGGAGGAACAGAAGAGTGAATTATGTTGTTGGAGCTAACTTGAAAATCAATCACGAGGGTAATTTGGTAAATAAAGGTGCCATACTTCTAAGTTCTGRAGCTGAAATCCATRCAAAGGGTCATATTTTTGTTGTGGGTTTAATGTTATGTCTTATGTTTTTGTTTCATTCTTAGTTTTTTTTATTTTTTTATTTTTAAAGGGAATTCATTCTTAGTATGTTTGTAAACATTGATTTGCCACTTTATAAGTTATCATGTATTTATGCATTAATTAGTTATTTGTTTAGTAAAATTCTTTGTAAGGAACAAAAAATTATTTGTACGTAAATGAGTGAAGAAGCTAAGTGAATAAAACTTGTTGTTTTAGTACACATCGTATAATGTACGTATTTTTAATTGTATTATAATGAAAGTGTAAAATAACCGATTTTCGATTGTAGTTTTAATTTATTTATTTCTTTTGTTTTGATTATAATTTTATTTTGTTCCTCTTATGTTGTATATATTCTACATAAATTTAAAATACGCGTATATATATGTAGATAATGTAGTTGCTTGTTATACAAACACCTTCCTCACTGATGACAAATCTTAGCTTTTGAATATGTACGAATATTGCATCAAAGGACAAGTTACAATATTATTATCGAAACAAACCTTTCGAATTGCATATGAAAGAAATGTAGAACTAATTTGGCAAAATAGTATATATTGTTAATTAATGATAATAGAGTAATTAAATGTCTCATTAGTTAAAATAATAAAAGTTGAAAGGTTACCAGTTGATGAAATCCATGCTTGATGTCAAATTTTTGATCATAAATCTTTAAAAAAAGAAAAAAAATTATTATTTTAACATAAATAATTATCATACGTTTTATATATCATGTTACTCGAGCTGTGCTTCCGATGAACTATTYTATAATCTCTCACAATTTATCCCAACCCCAATTCCCCTGATAATTATGCATTCACCGTTTTTATTCAAATTTTCTCTCACAATCTTAACTATAATAGTTTTATAATTGCATATATTTATTAAAATTTAATATATATGCGTATTTATTTTATCTTAAAGAGAGAGATAGAAATAAGAAATGGAGTAGATTTTACACAAATTATTATAATCCTAAAAAGAATGAAGAACATAACACACAACAAATTCCAGCAATCTAAACACTTAGACAGCCTCCCTGCTCCAGAGTTAAGTTTAGACAGACCTTTATTTACCAAAATTATCCCTCGGCAGTCGATCTCAAAAAATCAGCTCCGGCCGGCGTAGATGACACATTATAGGAATTTGATAATATTGGTACGTATCTGATGGTAAATTATAACTTCACACTCTAAAGCACTTGTGATCACGTTGTGTTTTTTTCCATTTACCCCTCTACGAACGTCAACGTTCCCAACACGGTGATTCACGTCCATACACCCCTTGATAGAAGGGCTAAAGTGCGCATTTCCAATAAAATATTGCTTACAAGTTAGATTGTATAAAGGTGAGTTAAAGGCATATCGTAGTAAAATTGGTATTATATTCATCATACCACATATGAGTACCTTGAAGCATCGGTGATGGTGCTCGCTATACTAGAACGTCTTTTCCGTGACGGAAAATTCCTTGACGGTAATTTGATGTACGACGACCGGGCTGGAGGAGAAAGCAAAACTGTTGAGGCGTAATAACGGCTAAGGAGCCACCAGCCCCACCTACAACCCCCTTGATGTCAGTCTTTGCCGCCATTGGTGTAATGTAATAAAATACTTAAAATTGTAAATTGGGTGAATGTACATTTCGATATTAACAAGATTTATAGTTTTGTAACACAATAAAGTACTCAACTTGAAATACTTCTGTTAGGGTAGATAAGATAAGATTAAGATAAGATAAAGATAAGATAGATTAAGAAAATATATTCGTAAGTGATATATTTTTCCATATGATAAATTAGTGTTGTTTGATTTAGTTATAATATACGGAAGATATTGTTTTTATAATAGATATTTAGGTGTGGTATAAATACCGAAAGAATTCATGATATACAACATCTTCCTTAACAACTTCCAACTATATATTTAGCCATCCAACATGGAACGATGGCAGATGAAATTTTATATAAACACATATATAGCGTGCCATGTGTCTATCCCTCTGTTCCCATGAAGATCCTGCATTACTAAATTATCATACGCCTTCCCAATTGCATGTTATTGATCGCTTATATCTATATGTACCATTTGAGAAAATTATAACAATTGAATATTAATAATCGATCCATTATACGAATGAAACAAGACATACCCCACTGAATATATAAAGTATACATTGATAATTATCAAAAGATTTCTCTTCACTTGTGAATAGTGAAATAAACGGGGTGGCAATGAACCGTGAACGGAGGGAAGATATTTGGATATGCTGTTGAATATAATGTTTTGTTAACTCAAATCTATGTTTTGAATATAAGGATTTCCGTTATTTGAAATCATTACATAAGCGCTGGGAGAATCATTATGTGTTTATCCAATTTGGGGTGAAAGTTTATCAACATTACTCCAAAAGCAGTTTATATTACAGAAGTAATTAATATACTTCAGATGTACAATAAATTTATTGTATATACAAACATATAGTTACCTTTAAGTCAAATATAGGACCAATTTTTTCAACTATTATATCAATATAGTGATACATAAACAAGGTCATATATATGAAAGAAGGGTTATGATAATAACCAAAAGAGTCACTATAGGAATCTGATGTGCATACCGATGTACCAATAGACTTTGTCTTAATATTAATGGTGGGTAGTATATCTTACTGATAGATGGATAAGATGAAGTTCTTATTCCCACCATAAGATAAGCCATGTTGGAATAATGTTGTTAAGTATATTAAAGGAAAATTTGTCATTTACTATCCAAAATTTTGCCAAAACTCTTAAAAATAATTACCGCCCGAATTTGTAATATAAATAACCTACTCCTAGTTTGTGTCACAGTGGGTTACCCTACCAAGTTTGATTTTTGGCAAAAAACTCTCAGGTGTCACCAAAGCAGTCATATATATAACATCATACAAAATAAACGGAAAAAACATAGTAAATATAAATACATGAAATATTGATGAAATAATATTCCAAAAATTACAAAATCAACCTTGTGTGTATGAGTGTATTACATGCGATCAATTCTGCATGCATATGATATTGTTGAGTTTGTGACTCAAATTTGGAAACTCGCCAAAGGGTTGCGGTCTTCGTTTGTTAAGAGCCGCAAGCACAAATTGCGTCTTTGCTGTGATTTGGGAATTTTGGAGTATAGATTTATTGTGCTGTGAATTCTTTTTTATAATAAGACACTTTTTATTTATCAAGCCATCTCCAATTTGATGCGGGTCATGCGCACGGTTCATTATTCATTATTCTATTATTCACATATTATTCCATTAATATTTCATTTCATTGTTAAGAGAAGAGACCTAGAGTATGTTAATACTCTTTATTACTCCAGTCCGATTGGTGTAAGTCCGTTTGAGATTTGGTACTCTTTCTCCATTATATTGAATTTTGCTCGTCGTGTGTTGGGTTTTTTTTACCTTTAGGGTTTCCCACGTTAAATTTGTTGTGATATGATTTATTGTTCTTTATTGTTTATATCGATTATTCCCTGCGATTAGTTAGAACTTAATCCATTACAGATATCTAAAATCTGGTAATTGATACCACTTTCCAGATGAGATCGATACGATTGATATTGAATATAATCAAATCGAGATACCAATCCATTGATTGCATTGTATGGCATGTGCACATCTAACACCCTTGTACACCCCATAATTCTCCTCGATGAACCAATTTAATTTCGACAAAAAATAACTGGCATTCAACAAACAAGAAGGAACCCAATTTTCCTATCTAAGCTACATGATATAAAAACGAAGTAAACGAACATGCGACTGAATAAATATAAAAGGACCCTACATTCTTTGTAGCACTAACCTTTGCCTCTCCTTAATATCCAATTCACCTTGAATAACCTAACCATCAGCTTCTTTCAACATAATGATAGAGAAGACCTAAAAGAGAGTATGCTATGCTAAATGTTTGTCTCTACTCCACCTTGTTCCCGCCGCGGAGGCTTTCCATTTTTACCCTTGAGGCTCGAACATTCGATAACGAACAACTCTTCAGAAATAGGCAGGCGGAGGACCAATGTGGGCATTTCCAATTGTATCTTCGTCCTTCAGTGTCTTCCATGAGTAGCATTTCTCCTACGTAAATTATGAGTTTTAATGTCGTAGTGAATAGTGTGGTCTTTTCATCGGGTCTCCTAGGTTGCTACGGTAAATCCTGACTTATCGCGAAAGGTAAAGCATCGTCCTGGCTAACAGAAGGTCAGATTTACGGTTTTGACACAGGCAGCCACAAGATACCACCACCATTTGCTCAGCCGTTGCATTATTGTTTATATATGATGATATTTGTGTGTTAATAACAATCTATTAAATATGTATAACAATGTGATCATTTGCCCTAAAATACTAATTGATTTTGAGGGCTTTATTAGTGATATTTTTGATGGAATGAACCAAGATTTATTATCACCCAATTATTGCATGGCTGAATTGATTTAGTGAATCAGCCTTATAGGGCATTATTAAAACAGCTAAGTAATTAGGATGAAATTGGGGTTAATCTAAGATAGTATTATCTGCATGAGTATTAATAATTTGTGATATGATCTCAATATATAGGTTCTTTGTGAGTCTTTGTACTATCTATAATACACTCCAAAAGTCCAATATATCATGAGCATTAATGAAAAAGTTGAAGTTTGATGAATAGTTTTACAATATGAATTTAATACAATTGTTTATTAAACGTTCTATTACCGAATGTTTGAGGGAGAAAAACGCAATAAAGTTATTGTTGGACGGTTTAGATAAAATAATTTACTGTTTGCATTCATTTTATTATAATGGAAAAGACTAAATTGCGCCGCGTTTAAAAAAAGCTAAAAGATGAAAAAAAATCATTAATTACGATGGTTAATGTATATTTGTTGTCAAAAACACTAAATGTATACTAATTAGAAATGTATTTCATGTTATACATTTATGACACTAAGCTAGTGTTTATTAGAAGCAATACCAATAATGAGAATAAACAAAGAAAAGAAAGATGGATAGGAAAAAATAATTAATACTAGTGAACACCTATATATGTAATGGGAAAAACTTCAAAAAAGTCGAAAAAATCAATCGATTACAAATCCTAATTGTCTAATATAAGTGCACAACCCGGAAAGATGACAAGAATACTACATATTGTGTGATGAGTTTCGCAGAAACATGTTGGAATCATTTCATAAAGAGGTGAATAAACCCCCAAACAACTGAGGTTGTAAATCTCACAAGTGAGATAATCGATAAGAAGAGTAATTCTCTAGTGAGCAGAGTATTTAGTGTGTTTAATTGGTACACATTATTATTACAAAGTACAAACTTAGGCAGAGTTTTGAATAAATAATAGCATGCATAGTAATCTTGGAGCCAAGCACATGCTTGGAGCGCCGACGCCAAATTAAATGAGTCTGAAATCTCATAACTGAGATAATCGATAAGAAGAAAATATTCCCTATGAACAAATATTTGTGTGTTTAAATTGTACATTATTATTAATACAAGATGTAACTTAGGCTAATGAGTATTAGCATGATAATCTTGGAGTCCAATGCACAATGGTTTGAGGCCCAAGGAACATTAAAAATTAAAAAATACATATTAATAAAAAAAATTACAGCATTTAGATCTGAATCTAACAAGATGTATAGAAGTATGGTTATTTTTATCTAATGACGACAATATTATTTTTAACTTGTCTCTCCTTGTAATCCTAGTAATTAACAAATGTACGCAATGATTAAAGCTAGTGGAACGGGATATAATTTTATGTACGGAGTACACGACTTTGCAAACAAAAATTTATTTATCTTTCTTCACTCATTTACGTACAAATTTTCTGATTTCTCTTACAAAAAAATATTACATAAAATATAATTGATAGTGCACAAATAAAGATATCCAATCTTCAAAAATGCAAAAATGTGGAACATACTAAAAATGAAACAAAAAACCAAAAGACATAACATTTGACCTATAACAATATCGACCCTTACTTGAAGTTCAGCTCCTGAGCTTAAAGTAAACACCCTTATTTACCAATAACCCTCGTTATTGATTTCAAGTTAGCACTCAAACACATAATTCAATCTTGTGTCCTCCTCCTTCCTTCTCAACTGGTACCTCACTGATGTTTCTAGCTCCACTCAATGTCACGGGCGCGGTTGCATTTTCCATTTCGCCCCTCTAACCTCACTTCACACGGTTTTATCTCGTTAGACGGCCTTGGTAGAAAGGAACAAGGTGGAATTCCCAATTAGAGTTACTAAATATTATCAACTTTGTAAGTAAGTTGATGCTTAGGGCATCCGTATGTAAATTTCGTTTGCATTAGGGTTTCTAAGGCGAAGATTGTAGTTAATGGTGTTGTGTGAAGGGATGAATTATAAGGGGAAATTGCAAGATCTTGAATGGAGTAAATAGGCAAAAGCGGCTGAGGGTTCAAGAGAAAACACAATAACACGCGGTGCTTAAGCCTACTGTGATAGGAACGCCGCACAACCACCTTTGTTTTGAGGTTTGCCATTGGTTGTTCACTTTTTAGCCTAAAGCTTGTTCAAACTTGATTGTGTAGGCAAATTAATGAATGATTGATATGCTTTCTAAATGAGGGAATGAATGTTATTTTGGCTGCTTAATGTGTTTGCACTATATTATTTAATATGTTTTTAACATAAGGAACTAATAATTTTGATAATCATTGGAAGGAAAGTACATACATTTGTGAATTGAAAGAAGTCAAATAGGGCATCAACATTGAAGCCAAATTAGGGTAATAATTTAAAGAGTAGTTTATATTGTTTAATTGCTAGAATTTGAGCAACATTACGGATGCCTAGATCTCTTATATAATTAAATTTGTCAATTAGGCTAGGGTAGGTAATATAAGTAAACGGCTATATAAACAAAAACAAAATTACCCTAAAGCGAGGTCAAGGACTGTATAATGAACAACTACCTTGAAAAAACAATATATAAATTAATCAATAATCTTTAATCATAATGTACAAATAAAATTAACATTCGTTCTTAGATAAAGAAATATTTCAAAGCAATTTTTTTTTGGGAACATTTAAAAGTAATTGTATCTTCGTCCTCACTATATATATAATGAAAAATATAATATCTATAAATATTTATAAGAGAAGCCTAGATCAACTAGCTACAATACATTTTTTTCGTCAATGTATGTGTCTAATTACATCTTATTGAAAAAAAACTACAACACTATTCAGAATCCACAAATACTGAAAAAAGTCGACATTTTATAAATGGTCGTACCATAATGCCCTTTCAAATGTGAAGAGTTGTCTAATTTTTTTTGGTTGATTTTAAATATTAAGCCTCGGGAGCTTATTATTTGACACTTGATAACGGACTAGGCCGTCTGGGCCATGGACTACATGCGCCAATTCTAGGTGTTCCTGAGCCATTTTAAAAGAATTTCAAAAATAATGGCACAAAAAAAAGGATAAATAAAGCATGTATCGAAGTATATAGGGCTAGTAAAACATCACATGTATTAACTAAGCATATTTGATTAGGGTGAAAGATTTTTTTCAATTGTTACAGGACCAAAGAGTGATCTGAGACACCATGTTCATATTGTGGGCAAATATTGACTTAATATATAGTGAGGCTAAATGTTCGGTAAATAGGAACATGATAGAGTCATCCAAAGGGACAGTACACCTTCCACCGGTTTGACAAATTCACTACTAATAGGATATTAAAACTAATATTATTTAAAACAAGTGAGACTTTATTTTATGTCATTAATAACACTATATTAGTGATAAGGCTTGTCGAAGTACCTATCAAAAAATAACCTATTATAACACTAACTAATTGTAAGCTAGTGGTAAAGGTCGAATCTACAAGGAAGCAACAATTAATTATAACTAGATAAAAGGCATCTAGATTATGTAAAAAGCCCTTTGATTGATTATATTGACTACTACTGAATGAAAGCAAATGATTAAATAAAAAACTATAATAAACAAAGTCTAGGGCTATGGTTCACTAATAATAGACAAGCAAATTGGCCATCACAATTCATAACATGGCATAACAAACAGATAACAGAAGCTCTCTCGAACAATTGAAACATAAACTACTCCTAACCGTATCTCTCACCTATGGAAAGTCTCCATCTACCTTGATGTGAAATCTGTCGTATAGTCTCAATCGCTAGACTAGGACTGTGGAACTAATCAGAATTAAAAGCAATTAAGTCGGGCCCTACGAAATGATTAACATAATATAGACAATCTAATAGGATTTGATTAAACCAACTATGAATTGATCAACCAATTATTAATCCAAATCATATTGCTAATAGATCCCCAATCGCTGCTAAAAGTAGACTACTCGCTCATAATAAAATTTAAACAGTTAATGATTATGATGTGGAAGAACATAATCAAAGTAAAGAATAATTAAAAGCAAATAAACCTAGAAAATGAGAAAAATCAAGAACCTAAAAAATTCAAAATAATAACAAAGCATAAACAATTAAAAGCAATGAGAACAAATTAAAGAAGAAAATAAATTACCAAAGATGATTGCAATTGAATGAATGAAGGAATGATTTTTATTAGAAAGTGAAAAGTTAGGGTTCTTGACAACAATACGTAATTGGAGATTTTTCTCTCCTTGAAATAATTATGGAATAAAAGATTAAAAGATAGATAAAAATTATGATTTTCGCTTAAAATACTCCTAAAAAACTACGATAGAAAAGCTGCTCCTAATTACAAATATGCCATTATAAAAACCAGCAAGGAAAAGCCAGATAAATTCCAATAAACGGAGCCTCCCCAACCGATCGGATTAATGAAAGCCGATCGGTCGCCGACAGTCCGGCACAGATTCGAGGGCTATTTGCGAAGGGCCATACAACTCGAGCTCTGGTGGTCCAAATAAGCGTGCGACCTATCAATATCAAAAGCTCTCGATCTAAGTTCCATGCAGTTGGAATCGTCCAATACGACGTACGAAACTTGACTTATGGTCAGAAGAGTGAGCATGTGTCAAAATCGAGTGCTCTGCAACGATCAAGTCTCCAACTGTAGTCACTCTAACTTCTTGCGTACTTCTCCAAAGCTCCGTAGTCTCGAAAAGGATCCAAAATCCATCCAAATCAACTGAAGAAACTAAACTCACTTAAACGACTAACAAACAAATTAGTAGCAAAGACGGCCTTAAAAAGGCCAAAAACCATTCAAATATAGCAAGAGAATGAGGGGAAAAAACCATATATCTATACAATACATCAATAAGTGGGTGACTGGTGGTAGTCAACCCGGTGGGTTGGTTAAGTTTTTCCCCCCTAGGGAATTGGTAACCTTTCATAGTTGATTTGTAATTGGCCAAAATACATTTACAAATTTCAATGTACATTCTTACTCCAAATAATTGCACTTTATATATCATAGCATATGTGTGATAGGGCACCAACCTTAGTGGTTCAACTAAACATTTGTCTTTAAAATTATCAACTCTCTGAGCCTAAATTTATTTCTCTACTTTTTCACTACTCTGACAACATTTTGTATCAGTTGTAAATCTTATACTAAAATTATGAAAGCTAAAATAATAGAAAGGAAATATAATTAATAGAATAAAAAAAAAATATGAGAAAGTAAATAATATAAAAAAACATAAAAATTTAGAAGTGGCTTATAAAACATAAGTACATAACATAAGAA